>JAVTVY010033843.1:0-13617 GCA_036873755.1 Hanleya hanleyi | reverse complement strand
TATCTGTAACCGGTCGGTGGATATTTTACATCCAAACTTAACGTTTTTTTTTTGTTTTCTCGATAAGTATATGAATACTCTTTTGAAATGTTCAACAAGTGCATGAACAACTGTTACGATATTAATTTTGCTCACTAAACACGTGGTTTGCTCCCTTTTTCATTATCCCTCTCTCGCTGTGACGGACTGGGCCTAATATCTTATATTCACGACTCGCGAGTACAGCGTGCCGGCAAATACACGTCAACTGCTCTAATACCTTACTGCGGCAATGGGACATGTATCCACCTAGAACAAAAATTGAAAATTACAACTATCGCCATGTTTGTTCAATACACCGGGAAAGAAGAGCCAGCGTTTAACTTAGCGTCCCTGTATGCTATTCTAGATTCGCGATACCCTCGCTAAACTGTTCGTGCTGTAAACTGAATAGTCTCTGGTACAATGGCCGCACTATAATGTGAGTGGTTGGACCTCTTATGGATCATCGTTTTAGATTTGTAACTTCTGCCATTCCTAGTACAGTGATGGACGACACCATGTATAACGTATCACGAAAACAACGTCTATGTGTTCTACAGCCCCGCCTGTCAGTGTTGTATGTAGGCGAAGTTTTCATGACTAAAACATCAATATGTACATTATCTGTTGTTGTTGTTCTCGTCTTTCATGTCTGTTGATCTGTTACGCGACTCGAGTCTTAACTCGCGTATTTGACCTCTATAGATTAGTCCGCCTTCCCTCAGCAATTTAACGCAACACCTTACCTGGTAGTTCGCTGCAGAATGGGCAGGTATACCGTAATAAGGTATGAGGCTCGTTTGGCTAGTCTGTTCTCATCATAGTCAGATAGTAAGAAATTGACTACGACATGCACAGGGAACGACATAGTCATAATTCCTTGGAAAGTATCGAACTCTAATGAAACCGATGTTGTAGCAACCCAGCCAAAACATTACCGTATTCAGCATCATCTCCCGTTTATAAAGCGTTAGCTTCTCGCAAATAAGAAATAACCCAGATATAACCCTACTTACTGATAATCCCTGATGCTGTCAGTGATATGATCACACTTTCGCTGTAAAGTATCCATTAGTCGAGATCCCATATTTCTAGCCTCTGCCATTCACGAGATAAAGGCTATTTCCGATTTTGATGGCGTCACTTCCGGTTGACCTACTTCATTCAAACACACTTATTCTTAACCATCGGGAAATCCCGCTCCCCCTCGTCACCCTGACGTCATCCTGACGTCACATGAGGAGGGAAATCAGGCTCCCATGTTAAAGGGATAGGGAAATTTACCTGGTTAGACTTCCTATACTACTGGCGTGCTCAATGGTTATTTTACGCACGGTTAGTGTGGGAAAGTTTATATTTTAGGGAAAGGGCGAAGCCCGCGCCCCAAAATTTATAAACTTCCACTTCCACTAACCGTGCGTAAAATAACCATTGAGCACACCTTTTTATAAAGTACACATTCATTTTCTTCGAAAAATTATTCCTAGAATGAATTCATAAACTTTCGTCATAAAATTAAGAATCTGAACTGTTATTTTATATGCTGTTATACTGTCAAATGGATATCTTCCCAACAGATGTTATTAAATGGTATGCCGTTCAGTAAAATGCAACGTTCCTAACTTGCTGAATCTATAGTTCGCGCATAAAACCCGTCTAATGTGTTATTGGTATATTCACAGAGATTATAGGAAGCGAACGGAAAAAAAATCATAAAAAATGCTAATATACTGCCAACGAAAAAAATGTGGAGTGAATTCTCTGCGAAAAAGGTCTGTTTTTAATGATGTCTAATCAAGGAAATACTGCTACACAAAATCTTCAACGCCTACCTTGTTTTCTCTAATTATTTTCTCCATTGTTTTCCTCGTTATTTGTCTCTCGGTAAAACTTCCCACAAAGGTGGCCTTGAACCAATCTATGGACTGATCCATTTGTCCATTGGGCGAACATTGGTCCTCTACTATTGAATCCATCATGACTTCTAATTTGTCTTGATCTTCTCAACTACGGGCGTCTACTGTTTTTATCGAAATTTGCCCTCTGGTGCCCCTTTAATCATATATTTTTTACATCCGGGCCAGTATGTAAAAGATTGTAATAACTGTCTGCGCTGGGTTGGATGAACAGATTAGTTAAAACGTAGCAGATTTTAGATTAGAGAACTCGCGCGTTATTGTTTTTTTAATATACAGGGTGTATAAAAAAAACGGAGTCCTAGTACGATGACATATTTTTCATTGAGCAAAGGAGATTTTTTTTTTTTTTTGTTGAAAAAGACCGACCCTTTGGGACTGACCAGCTGAACAATTCAATGATCTGTGATCAAGCATATTAGAACGATAGCTATTCTTCAATTATGAGTGGACCGCACTGCGGTGGTCTAATGGTTAGAGCGTCGGCCTCATAAGCGGTAGGTACTGGGTTCGATCCCAGGCCGGGTCAGTAGTAGTGTCTACCCAATCTGAGCCTAATTGACCTCAGAAATTTGCATAATTTGTGGCGGTCACGTGGCGGAGAGAGAGGTCAAATGCAGTATAGTTCCGGCAGGGCCAGCTGATGGTCGTTCTCTAAGGTGGGGGTCAGATCGAAACAGAACAATGTGTATCCGTTCCCGTAGTCCTCCCGACTGATGAAATTCCCTTCGTCCTGGTTGATTTGACCGGTGGCTGTAAACAGGCTCTGATAGGTTCCAATTGCTGCAGGGGATGTATTCAGGATGTATTCATCCGCGGTGATGCGGTTTTGGCGGTGATTCGGTCTCGGGAAAAAGCTTCCGCGGAGAAAAAGTAGTCCCTAGATAAAATGGTCCGATTGGGTCGAGTGAGGCATCAAAGTGAAGCTTATGTGAAGGGGCATCTAATGGGCTGGGTGTGGGGTTGAACTATCGGCATTCTGCGCATGCGCGGTGGCCGAAGGGTATGAAAATAGCCGTGTTGGAGCCAGGGGAGTTACTCATGGTCCAATGGGGTCGAGTGAGGTATCAAAGTGAAGCTTATGTGAAGGGGCATCTGATGGGCTGGGTGTGGGGTTGAACTAGCGTCATTCTGCGCATGCGCGGTGGCCCAAGGGTATGGAAATAGACGTGTTGGGAGCTAGGGGAGTTACTCATGGTCCGATGGAGTTGTATGAGGTATCAAAGTGAAGCATTCGTGAAGGGCATCTGACTGGACTAGCGGCTCGGGCGTTGTCACCATTCTGCGCATGCGCATAGACGTTTTGGGATGTAGGGGAGCCCCTAATGGTCCAATGGGGTCGAGTGAGGTATCAAAGTGAAGCCTAGGTGAAGGGGCATCTGATGGGTTGGGTGTGCGGTAGGAATATCATTCTACGCATGCGCAGATGCAATGCGGAGCTCTCGTTCAATCAGAAGCGAGTATTTCAAATCCGTCACAGAGCTCTCGCCCAATCATAAGCGAGTAATTTTGACCCGGTGCATTATGGGACATATCCAAGATGGCGGCACGTATGTTCAAGATGGCGGCACATCCGGTTTCGAAAACTGGTCATTTCGTCGGGATGTGGTCACCTAGTGTCGAAAACTGGACCCTGTATGGGTCCCGCTACACGTTTTGGGGTCTTGTGATGCCTAGGTGAGGGAGTTACACTAGGGTGTCGTTTCCATTCTGCTGCGCAGGTCACGTGGGGGGTTGACACGTCCGTATGTTCAACCGCCGGGTGTTTTCCCGGCGCGGCCCCCCCCCCCAGCGCGAGCGCGCGCGGCAATGTAGGGAGAGGTAAAATCGACAACATAGAACTTATAGTCATCAACTTCATCTATACGTGTTGGACGAGTCTTCACTCATCGTATACACGTACCTCAATGAAATGCCCGCTCCAAACCTAGACCAAAAACACGTACTTGGTCTGTGGGCTGATTTCATTGGCTCTCTATTTTACTATAGTGCGCTTGCATTCTAACCTTGATGGGTTACATTTTGGCCCCATCCTACACCACTGATTTCAGTTTTACTGCATCTCCACAATGGGCATTGATGCATTATGAATAAAACACACAAGACAGGGTTTTTTGGTGAGATCTCATTTTTTTATTCAGTGAACAACAACAACGTCAGAACAACCACGTGAAAACTGAAGCCCAGAACAAGGGGCTTGTAAACTGAAGCCCAGAACAGGGGGCTTGTACACTGAAGCCCAGAACAGGGGGCTTTTAAACTTAAGCCCAGAACAGCGGGCGTGTGTACATTGAAAGAATTCAAGCCCAGAACGGTACTCGTCAAACATCTGTACGATGGTAGATAAGGGTCTTCCCCGGCATCGATGGTACAGGTAAAACAAGCAATATTGTCCGCACACGCTACTGGTCAGGCTTTGCAACGTTTGACTGTTCCAACACCACGTCTCTGTGCCTTGACCCATGAAGTCCGTTAAATCGGGATGGAGGGGTGGCAGGCCGTACGGGTCAAAGTATTCGCCCTGCTGTTCTGTCAAGTACACGGCCACCCAGTGTTCACCGGGTCGCTCCATCGGGTCCGTGTTGAGAACGTAAGCAGCAGGATACACAAGGTCTAATGGGAACACATCTCGGGCGAACACCCCTTGAAACATCATACGTGTCTCTGGGTCATTCTCCAGCACGGTGGTTATCTGCTCTGTATCCATGTTAGGTGGAGAAGTCACACAGCACGTTGCGCGCCTTGTCCACTTGAATGATGTTGTCAAACTCGGCGTAGCAGATCACATTGACGGTGCTCCGGAGGGCTCGTTGAAAGTGGATTTCCAACCGTAAATTGCCTTGCTTGGCCAGGGCCAGCTGATGGTCGTTCTCTAAGGTGGGGTCAGATCGAAACAGAACAATGTGTATCCGTTCGCGTAGTCCTCCCGACTGATGAAATTCCCTTCGTCCTGGTTGATTTGACCGGTGGCTGTAAACAGGCTCTGATAGGCTCGAATGAAATTCGCGCGCCCAAAGTTCGGGGTTAAGGCCGTGGCTGGCACCTGTTGTCCATCCACATGCAGGGCCACAAAATTGATGCCGAAATGTTTAAAGTCAAACGGATTCTCTGGGTAGGCTCCACTGAAACTGGTATTTTCCACACAGGCCAGGATCAATCGCTTGGGTAGTTCCCCCAGGAACAGGTTGTCTTTGTTGGTGCTCATATTTCCAGCAGACACAGAGAACACTTTGGTTTGCACACGTCGGATAGGGTACTGGGCTGGTTTTGTTTCCAATGCTTTCATGTGTCCCAATTGAACGGCTGGATTCGGTTTCACTTTTCGGACATACAGGACTGCGTCGATGACAATCTTATAGTCAGCTACATGCGCCTCTACGTTAGTGGCCATCAAGGCGAAGGTCGGAGGCGCCCGTATCAGTCGGATTTTGATGGGGATCTTGTTCAAGAGGTATCGGTCTTGCATGAACATGTCTGCGTGCAGTTGACCGATCATATCCACCGAGACGCCGTTCGCGGTCAAAGCCTTCCGTTTGCTATATCCCGTATTGTCGTTCTCTGCGCCCGTGTGCTCGGCTTTGTCCTGGTAGAAAAAAGCGGCTGTCATTTGAGATTTTTTAGCCTCTCGCCCATGCGACAACAGCGTCTCGATGTAGGCTCGATAGGGGTACGTGTTGGTCGAGTCACTGATGAGTTTGTCGCTGAGAAATATATCCACCTGTTGAAACATCGAGTGCAGCCAGAGATTCGTGGGGCCCACCGTTGCTTGGTCGGCGATTCTGGTGCCATCTCCATTGGTGATTTTGGCTTTCACATACAAGTAGGTATGGGCTAAATCCACATAGGTCGTATCCGCATTACTGATGGTGAACTCGATGGGCCCTGTTGCGTTGATGCTGGACAGCGGGAGAAGCTCCACCCATAATTCTTGTTCGGCACTGGTCTGTGTGGGCGGGACGGTCCACAAATCAAATTCACTGTTGGTGGAGGGGCAGGACTCGGCGTGGATCAAGGACATGTTTTAAGAAAAGATATCCCGGGTCTTCGATGTGCGTCGTCGCTGGGTCGGTCGTCGACTGGTGCGTGGTCTCGGTGGGGCAGCTCTTTTATTCCCTACGGTGCGTTGTGCTTTGGCCACCAAGACGCCTCCCGCTTCTTTGGCCCGCCGTTTCAAGGCTTCTTTGGGTGCCGTACCCCCCAAGACATCACCGGCCACTTGCAGTCCACTGCGTACCGCTTGTTTGCCGATTGCTTTCACCCCACGCGTCACCAAGGGCAGGAACGTTTTGACGATGCTCCGAGTATGTTCCCCAGTCCATGTCCACGTTGCATGCGTGCACCACTAAACACCGGAAAGCCACCCCCGGCCTGTTGGGCATAATAGTCCATATAGCTGCGTGCATCGCACTCGTAAGGCACCTTCATTATGCAAAGTGGGGAGCACGTGCTTGTCGAAAATGAAGTGTCAGCACCACTTTTCCTCGTTCGAATGCCACCGGTCGTCCCGTGTCATCTCTTATATCCACCGTGATCGTGTTGATGTCAGTTTGTCGTACGGGCAGGTAGAGCATGTGGGTGAAACTGTGGGTGACTTGATCGCCATACTTATTTTTAATGGGGACCACCCGTAACAGAGGTGTGTTGATATCGCCCACGATGTGGCTGTCCACCACGTCCGAGTAGACGTAGAGTCCGTACATACCCGACTTCATATCCATCGGGATCTCGCCATGGTGTTCGGTGGGACCAGCGAACGTCTGTAGATCGAAACCCAGCATTGCTGTAGGATAGGACTCAGTACGACACTCGCGTTGGCGGTGACGGTAAGCTGTGCCTTGTCGTTGTGTGCGTTGTAATCGAAGTCCACGTGATTCTTGAAGGGATAGGCTTGGATGGGTTTTGAACTATTCGTGACCTGCCGTAGAGCCTTATAATGCAACAGTCTTGACAGCCCACCGATGAACTCCTTGGGAGTATCGTATTGGCCTTCGGGGAGGGTGAGTCGGGTGTCTTTTCCTTCGTAGGTCACCTCGTACCACACTTCATTGGCTCGCACGTTGTACCACGAGTAAGGGTATTGGATATCCACGAGGCCACATTCCCATCGTCCAGGTAAATGCAACGGTTGTGGTAATTGAGTCACATACTTGGCCACGGTGTTGTCAGGAAACACATCCAGCGAACTGTTACTGGGTAGGGTGAGGTAAAACATGGCGACTGGGCTGTCCTGCTGCTGCTGTTGGATTTAATAGGTGTTCCAGACCTTGGGTGGTTGTGTCCGGCGTCGTGTTCGTCGCGTTGACTTGCTACGTGTCACGGCTCTGGAGATGTGCGGTGTCCTGATCAAGGCTGTTTTTTTAAAGGTCTGAAAAGAAGGTGCCCGTTGTGGTGGTGGAGTTTTGGGGGTGACTCCGGTTCCCATTCGGATTCTCAAGGTTGTGGAATCTGTCGTGGTGCACGACTCGGCGATTGCTGGGTTTGCTGCATAAAGGCCCAGCGGTGGGTGTTCCCCACCAATTCCTATGGTACATGCATGTCTTTCAAGCCTTGAGCGAAGACCTCCCATCCTCGAGGATCCGTGTGCGATCTGCGTTTACGCATCAGGTCCTTCACTAAATCCGTCATGTGGGTGCCGGGGACCACCTGATTCTGTACCAGGAGTTCGCCTTTATCATTCGAAGTCATGTTAGGATTCTGTTTCATCCGGTGTAATACCAGGCCAGCTTGTTTCTTGAACGAGGCAGGTACACTCTTCAGCATTTCGTCTTCCACCCACTGTGGGGCTGTGGGTGGTACCCCTGGTAATGGCGGCTGTTGGAGGGGTGCTGAGGTCGGCGGTGTGTCACGTGGTGGTGGTGGTGGTGGGGGGGGGTAGAGAGGGTTTTGTATTGGTCCATGAACGTCATGTACCGTTGAAGCGTCTCATTGTACCGTTGTACTTTCTCACTGTCGCTTAACCCCGGTCTCTGTAAGATCTGTTGCATCTCTCCATCGAGGGTGTTTATGGTCTTCACCGTAGGTGGACAGGGTAGGGCGATTGGAGGTTTTGAAGGAACCGTGGTTCGACGAGGACCATTTTTTTCGTGTGGTTCATTGTCGGCCGAAGAGTCCACCCAATACTGGACCCAACACGGAAGCGGCCAACGGTGCTAAGATGGCCCCGAGAAAGCCGCCTTTCTGTAACATCTTTTTCTTTTGTGTTTGTGGGACCCGCTTATGGACTAGGGTTCGGAGACCTGCCTTATGCTTGGCCAACTTGGTCTTCTGAGCCGGAGTCAGTGGAACGCTGCCTTTTAACAGATTGTACCCGATCTCGCACAGACAGCGTACAAGGTCAGGGTCCGCACCGCGTACAATGGTTCGGACCAACTCGGGTGGGGCCGTCTTCAATACACGGAGCGTGGGAGCGTGCTTCCGTACTCGCGCAGACATCATGTACAACTAATGCCAGAACCCACAACTCTGCCCTTTTTATCCACCTCAGAGACAAAGGCAACCCTGCTGTGGTATTCATTCTTTTTATTATCTCCATCATCAAACACACACACTCCAGCTGGGGGCGCCACTGTGGGTGTGTTTACATTATTTTTGCAAGTACACGTGGTGGGTCTCTCCGGGAAAGATGCCGGTCCGTAGTCGAAGGTGGTCGGGGGTGGCTTGCTTGAGGTCGAAGAGCATATACCCGTGTTGAGGGGTTGTGGCATCTTTAAAGGCTTCCAACGCAAACGGTGTGCGGCCGGGATATATCTGTCTCGCCAGGTGCAGCAGTTGAGTGATATCTCTCGGGTTTTTGAAGACCACCAGGTAGTGGGCATTTAAGCTGATGTTCCGATGTTCTTTGTTTTTACTGAATAGATTCTGCACAATGTAGATGATGCTGAGCCGTCGATGGTGGCTGCCTTTGGTAAAGAGTTGGGTGACCCGCGCATCCGTCTCCGCCATGAGATCATCCAGAACCACCAAGGTGTCGGGTTCCAAATCGGCCAGGTTGGGTAGGCCTTCCGCGAACGTGATGTGGTGCATTGCTGCATACGCTGCCTGCCATTCTCCGTAACACCACACGACTCGGACAATAGGTGGGGTGATCATGCTGTCGGCGTGTTGAAGGAGCTTCCGGACGAAGTGCGTTTTGCCGGAGCCCGTCGGTCCTGCGATGAGACACGTGAAGGGATGCTGCCACCGTGGGTCCATGGTTCGACGTGTATCCGTTGTCGTGGTAACCCGCTCTTGTAAGTTTGGTCTAAGCGAGAAAAAGTTGAACCTACAGTACTCGCTGATTGGCTGGACCTCACCAAGAGCAAGGTCGTTGAAACAATCCGCCATATTGACAGAAGTTCTCTTCCCCTAGCAAAACAAGTACTGAGAAACCTCAATTCGCAAGAAGTTCTAGCAAATCTCCAGAGTAAATTCGTCATAGTCCCAGCAGACAAAGCTCCGAATAATATAATATTCATATGTAAATATTACTATTACCAGGTGCTGGTTAAAGAATTGAGTGTAGACATATCTTCATCAAATACGTCTACTTACTCCCAAACTGCATTTACTCTGGAAGATTTATTTAACAATCACAAAAAGTTTCTCAAGGAAAGAGGTATTTGTCTTCCAACCAATCATAGCGACATACCAAAAATATACTGGACTCCCAAAATGCATAAATCACCATACAAAGCTAGATTCATAGCTGGTTCTAGAAGCTGCACCACCAAGCTTCTTTCAACCCTATTGACGAGGGCCCTTCAGGAGGTAAAAGCATTTTGGGAAAGGTATTGCGCCACTATTTTCAAGAACTCTGGCGTTGAATGTATGTGGATATTGAAAAACTCAAAATGTCTTACGGAAGAACTTGATGCTAAAGGTCACATACCGTACAGACATGTATCCACATGGGATTTCTCGACTCTCTATACTACAATCCCTCATGAGGACCTTATTGACCGTATAAGTTCATTAATAGTATCTGTGTTCATGAAAACTGATCGTAGATATATTAATGTCGGAAGCCATAAAGCATTCTTTAGCTCGACTACATACAAGAGATATCATTCATGGGATGTTTCTTTGTTTATAGAGTTGCTTGAATTTCTCATTAAAAATATCTATGTGAAATTTGGCAACACAATATATCAGCAGCATATAGGTATTCCAATGGGTACTAATTGTGCACCCCTGTTGGCTGACCTGTATCTGTTCTCTTATGAATATGACTATATGCAGGCGCTTTCAAAAACCGATCCATTCAAAGCCCGTTCCTTCTCATTCACCAAACGCTATATAGACGATCTTCTCGCTGTGGATAATCGCTATATAAATGACGCAGTGAACGATATATATCCACCTTCACTGGGTTTGAAGGAAACCACAGATAGCCCTACAGGCACATTTTATTTAGATCTCTATCTCTATAAAAATGAAGCGGGCATTCTCTCTCGTCGACTTTATGTCAAAAGAGATGATTACAATTTCGATATCGTAAACTATCCCTTTCTGGACAGTAATATTCCAGTGGGACCTGCATATGGCGTATACATATCTCGCTTAGTAGCATTTGCTAGATCCTGTGTTAAATGTGATGATTTTAATCAACGTCACAAAACATTGTTGCAGAAACTTATAAAACAGGGCTATTCCACCAAGCGCCTCCACTCAAGTTTCTCAAATTTGGCGATACATATCGCATGCTGATAGCAAAATACGAACGTAGCGTGCAAGATCTATGGCGCTACGTTTCGTAACATGTGTCTAATTCCGCTTAACCCGGGGCTAGGGGCCGTATGAGCCCATGTACTTCAAGATCCTCATGGTACTCATATGAACAGTCACAATCAAAGCGTGACTGAGATACATCATTTTTAGATGACGACTCTATAACGAATATTATGGATTAAGAATACTGATCAGCGATACGGATTTGATATTTTTGGAACATCATGATGTCTTGCCGGCATCATTGAAAACTGTTGACCGCTTCTCTCTTGCAGGAAACAAGCCTATGTTTATGTATACTTTTGTCTTTTTGAATTTGGTGCTAATACTGTTATATGGAAATGGAATAGGTCTTTGGATTATGGACGCGGATATTCTCTAATGGACGACGGCTGGATTATGAATGACGGACTAGACGCTTGTAATCGTATGAGTGAACTGGAGTGGTGGTGGGTACAACGTCGGTCGTCGTTGTCTGTTCACTGTGAGCGATGAAATCCGGTGGGTCTTGAGACGTAGTGGGTGTTCTGGGTGTAGGTGTAGAGCTTGGTGTGGAGCTCGTTGTGGCTTGTACACAGGGTGTGGTGGTGGTGGTGACTGGGCTCGATACGGGGTTGACTGGTGCTCTCTGTAGACCGGTTTCGCTGGTGGCTGGTGTTCTCAATTGGTTAAGTAACGTGCTGACATAGGCTACGTCGTAAAACACACCTTCGTACAGCACACTCAGCAGGGTTAGCACTATCACCACAAAGCCCACTTGCGCTTTGCGCGTTTTGGGAGACGCTGTGTTCAGAGACAGCTGCTGTTGGTCCATAGCACTGTGGTCGGACAAGGAGGACGGCAGTGGTGTCTGGCTTTATAGTCGTTTCACCTGGTTGGCCGCGACCCAGGAATTGAAAGAACTGGGCCAGCCTTGCCATTTGACGAAATGAAACAGTTTGCCACGTCGGCGTTCCGTTTTCAAAATCTGCTCCACCGTGTAGTAGTCTTGCTGTGTTTTTACGACAGGCTGTAATTTCGTCTCGTAAAACGTCCCTAGCAACGGTTCCCCTTGAAGATCTTCCAGCTCATAGACTCGCCGCTGTCGGGGTAGGCGCCGTTTAATCAGGAAGTGCTCATCGCTCCAGTTGGGCAAGTAACTTTTCTCGAACTTGCCCTTGACTTTACTGATCCGTACAGGGTCCCCGACCTTGTATTCCGCCTTCGTCGTTCGCTGCGATGGCCTGGGGTACAACACACGCCGGACTTGGGCTTCATTGCGTTGCGTGACGGTAATGGGGGCTCTCTCTATACTCCGGTGATAGGCTCGATTGTAACCCCTCACCAGTTTCGGGAGAACATCGATGTACCGCCTTGTATTCTTATAGGTGAAATATTTATACATGCGGCCTTTGAATGTCCTGTTGAACCTTTCCACCACGGAAGCCTTGGTCTCTTTGTACGTATGGAAGAAAAACACCTTCTGGGCGTTCAGAAACTGTTGGAACGGTCTGTTGAGGAATTCCGTGCCTTCGTCGGTTTGCAAATACAAAGGTTTGCGCCCGGTCTTGAAGATGTCTTTGAACGCCGCTATGAGATTTGCCCCCGTTTTCGTCCGGATGGGTACCACCCACGCATACTTGGATAGGATATCGATGCACGTCAATATATACCGATTCTCATAGTTGCGCTCATATCGACCAAATCCGCTTGCCACTGGGCATCTATTCCTCCCACGATGACCCGGTTCCGTAGAAAATGGCGACGGACAGATCGATGTAAGGTATAGATCGCTTTTTGTATTTAATCTCGGACCGGGCGTTATCCCCTGAGGTTTAGCCCTTGATAAGGAAACCGACAGGCACTATAAATACAGGAAGCCCACAGGACGAGTGGAGGTTGCCGACCAGCATGGTTCGGCTCCGGACCATTTTTTTCGTGTGGTTCATTGTCGGCCGAAGAGTCCACCCAATACTGGACCCAACACGGAGGCGGCCAACGGTGCTAAGATGGCCCCGAGAAAGCCGCCTTTCTGTAACACCTTTTTCTTTTGTGTTTGTGGGACCCACTTATGGACTAGGGTTCGGAGACCTGTCTTATGCTTGGCCAACTTGGTCTTCTGAGCCGGAGTCAGTGGTACGTTGCCTTTTAACAGATTGTACCCGATCTCGCACAGACAGCGTACAAGGTCAGGGTCCGCACCGCGTACAATGGTTCGGACCAACTCGAGTGGGGCCGTCTTCAATACACGGAGCGTGGGAGCGTGCTTCCGTACTCGCGCAGACATCATGTACAACTAATGCCAGAACCCACAACTCTGCCCTTTTTATCTACCTCAGAGACAAAGTCAACCCTGCTGTGGTATTCATTCTTTTTATTATCTCCATCATCAAACACACACACTCAAGCTGGGGGCGCCACTGTGGGTGTGTTTACATTATTTTTGCAAGTACACGTGGTGGGTCTCTCCGGGAAAGATGCCGGTCCGTAGTCGAAGGTGGTCGAGGGTGGCTTGCTTGAGGTCGAAGAGCATATACCCGTGCTGAGGGGTTGTGGCATCTTTAAAGGCTTCTAACGCAAACGGTGTGCGGCCGGGATATATCTGTCTCGCCAGGTGCAGCAGTTGAGTGATATCTCTCGGGTTTTTGAAGACCACCAGGTAGTGGGCATTTAAGCTGATGTTCCGATGTTCTTTGTTTTTACTGAATAGATTCTGCACAATGTAGATGATGCTGAGCCGTCGATGGTGGCTGCCTTTGGTAAAGAGTTGGGTGACCCGCGCATCCGTCTCCGCCATGAGATCATCCAGAACCACCAAGGTGTCGGGTTCCAAATCGGCCAGGTTGGGTAGGCCTTCCACGAACGTGATGTGGTGCATTGCTGCATACGCTGCCTGCCATTCTCCGTAACACCACACGACTCGGACAATAGGTGGGATGATCATGCTGTCGGCGTGTTGAAGGAGCTTCCGGACGAAGTGCGTTTTGCCGGAGCC
>JAVTVY010033842.1:0-14325 GCA_036873755.1 Hanleya hanleyi | reverse complement strand
ATGAAAAGTCTAAATTACGCCTACAACTGGCTAGGGAACAGAAAAGATCCACCTGTGCCGTGTGTCAAGAGGATGAAACGACATACGCCTTTTTCCCTTTTGGTCACCTGTGCCTATATGGTGTATGCATGCTAAGCTTAACATGCATAGCGGGTTCGTGCCAGTGCACAGAGACAGAGGAGCTTCATTTGAAGATGCGATGCCCTGTGTGTCGGGGATGTGTATCAGGCGTGAAAAAAATATTCCGCCCGTAACAGTGTGATACCGCTGTTCTTACCAAAGGCCCTTTTTAGGGCCACCTAATTACACCCGAAAGGGGGGAAATTTTCTAACTAAAAGCACAAAAACACACAACAATACCCCCTTTGCGTAGAGTGAACACTAACACACATTTGAATTTCTAATATTTTTATTAACACAGTAGAATGAACATAAGGTCTTCACCACAGTAGACTCTTGGTGTTGAATTTTTTTAATACAATTATACGCTATCAAGTCGCTTAAATGAACGTAGAATGAACATATAATGAACAATGAACACAGAATGTAGGAATACGGTGATGTGTGAATGTTTATGCAGCAAGACTTGTGTGAAATGTTCAATATTTATGCAACAAGACTTGTTTGAACTCGTCATCGTCTTTCTGCCCCTGGTGCACGTAGATGAAGGTGACAATCTGTTCACGTGAAATTCTGGGTGGACAGGCAGCTTGCAATGCCTCGGCAATTTGCATCTCGTTAACCCTACCTGGCCTGGGGGGGGCCATTATGGCCCCCCTACCAAACTTTCTGCACTATCTTCGGGACGGCGAGAAATGGAGAGCTGAAACTCCGTCACTTTATCATTTGTCTTATTTGGGTCATTTTGAGCCTATTTTCATAACCCCCCGAACAGAGGATCATGGGCAAATTCAAGATGGCGGCCACGTGGTATACCAGAAAAGTGATTTTTTTGTCATATTTCTTCAAAATGTCTGCTTTTCCGCAATGAAAAGTGGGCAAAAACTCTTTTATTTCGTATCACATTAATATTTGCTAATTTTTCATGCAGTTTTTGTGGAGAAAGTGCAAAAATAAAAAATTCGGAAAATCTGACCAAAAAATCGACCAAAAAATGCCGTTTTTCAAAATGGCGTCACTGTGACGTCATCAAAGCGGCCATCTTGGATTTTTTTACATTTTCTGGTAGAGCTTGACACAAGGGTATAGTGTAATAAGTTTCAGCTCCCTAGCTCAAGGGGTAAGAAAAATAATTAGGGGGGGCCATTTCGGCCCCCCCAGGCCTGGACAGGTCCCAAAAAGCCCAGGCCAGATAGGGTTAACGGCCTGTAGTCCCTCAGTCATGAGCGCGTCTGATGGTATACTATTGTCCATACACGTATGCGTGTTGAAGAGTTCGTTCTTGTTCCCAGAGCCTGCACATTGCTGGATACGCAAGTGTCGAATGCGGGGTCTGAGATGATCCAAGAATGTGTCGATGTACTTCTTATAAATATACTGAGTCACCTGGTCAGATAGGACTTCATGAATTTCAGCTGTGAGACTCTCCAGCTTCCGCCACGCAGGTATTTGCAGGGTGACGCCCTGAGGTAAAGGAATACGCTTTTGCGTATCCGCCCTCAACTTCCATTTACGAATATGCACCAGCAGCATGCTGTTGAACATAGAACAGGTGAGAAAGATGTCGTCACCCACATACAATTTCGCTTCGTCGCTCCCCTGATGGTCAATGACCGCATCGACGGCGTAATAAATGGCCTGTACTCTTATCCAGGTGTCCAACGTCAAGGCGATATGCTTAGGTGGTTTGTCGTCCCAGGCCGGTGCGTTAAAATGCACTTCCTCTTCTTTGACACTCACAGTTAAATAGGGAGAGAGCTCCCAAGTGTTCGTCTGGGCCGCCTGGTAGGCCTGCTGGATAATGTCATTGATCTCCTGCACAGACATAGGAAGTAGCACGTCTTCCTTCGCTTGCTCAGGCACTTGCTGGGGCACTGGCTGAAGCACTTGCTGAGGTATTTCTAAAGGTGTTAGTCGGGGTCGTTTGGTAGGTGGACCGGGTTTGGCAGGTAGACCGGACTCTTGGTGCGTACGTTTGATAGCTGTACGCCCTTCGGCGATGTCCATGCCCATGACTAAGATATTATCTTCTGAATCCTGGGCTTGAAGTAGATCGGCTATTCCTTCATTTCCCGTCTTCTTCAGCACCTCCACGAAGGCTTGAAATGCTATGGGGCCACGGCGCAGTAGATCGTCGATGAGGGCTCTGTTTTGTCGCCAGGTGGTCTTCTCCGCCATGATATCTTCGACACCGTGTTTAAGGATTATGTTTTCCACCATAAGCAGATCACATATATCAGCCACATGCTGCATCTCATCAACGAGGCGAATACGGTGCTGTAGAAGCTTAGCTCGGTGACATGAGTCCATGACTGTTGGCTCAGGCTGGTCAGGTCAGTAGCTGCTATGGTGAGATGGACTGATGAGGCAGGCTCAGGCTGGTGAGGATCAGGCAAGTAGCTCCTATCGTCAGAGTGGTTCAGGCTGGTCAGGTAGGCTGGTGAGATAACTCCGTTCGGCAGGCCAATGAATGCAGCAATACCCCTAAAAATTTCCACTTTTATACGTTTTTTCGTGACATTCGGGTGTTTTCGGTAACCTCCGTGTGTCTTCGGTCACCTCGGTGTCTTTTCGGTCACCTCCGTGACTCTTCGGTGATGACATTCGGGTCTTTTCGGTAACCTCCGTGTCTCTTCGGTGACCTCCGTGTCTTTTCGGTCACCTCCGTCACATCTTCACGGACCTCACCGAACTCTCCGTGACTCTTCGGTGATCTCAGTGTCTCTTTGCACACCGCCGTCACATCTTTCGGTTACCTCCGAAAAGACACGGAGGTGACCGAAGACACACGGAGGTGAACGACATTGTGGGAAAAATCCACAGACAAGTCAGTACATCTCCTATCATGTTCCCACGGACCTGACCTAAGAAACACGGAGGTGAACGACATTGTGGGAAAAACCCCAGTACATGCTCCTCTCACCGAAAAGACACGGAGATGAACGACATTGAGTCCCTACAGACAGGTCAGTACATATCCGATCATGTTCACAGGTCACGCCCCATTCACCCAGACCGGAAGTGACGTCATACGGCAAGGTCACGCTCCATTCACCCAGACCGGAAGTGACGTCATACGGGACTGGTGGCACCCCCTGGCGGAAAAAGGGGAACCAAGGGTTACCTCCCTGGAAAACGAGACTCGAAATGCTCTTTCCCTACTACTCAGAGGGAAAGCATGTTCGCCTGGTTAAGGACAGGCTGTATATTGACCACCAGGAGTATAAGCCCACAGACGAGGCACAACGCTAGGCCAGCCAGAGGCATGGAGATCTGAAAATATTAACTTGGAATGTTCAAAGGGGATTGGAACGTAAGATTAATAACTCTGATTTTGTTGATACATTTTCTCAGTATGACATAGTTTTTCTGTCAGAATGTTGACTATCGGAAAACTTTAATGAAGGCGATTTTAGAAAATTTGGTTTCTCTTGCCAACCAGTTAGTAGAAAAAAGTGCAAAGGTGGTGTGGACTGGTGCTATTGGTTAAGGAGGATATGGAGAACAGTGTTAAAATATTGGATGTAATTGACGACTCTGTAGATACATCATTCTTTAGATGACGACCTTACAACGAATATTATGGATTGAGAATACTGATCAGCGATACGGATTTGATATTTTTGGAACATCATGATGTCTTGGCGGCATCATTGAAAACTATTGACCGCTTCTCTCTTGCAGGAAACAAGCCTATGTTTATGTATACTATGATTATCTTTTTGAATTTGGTACTAATACTGTTATATGGAACATGGAATAGGTCTTTGGATTATGGACGCGGATATTCTCTAATGGACGACGGCTGGATTATGAATGACGGACTAGACGCTTGTAATTAAAGTGAATGAAGAATTATAGGGCAGGACCATGAAATGTACATCGCATTTGTTTACATTCCGGATATTAAGAGTTCATTCTATACAAGAACTATGATTGTGACATTTATGAAGATCTGTTGCAGTATGGTGAAACATCATCGACGAATAAGGACATACTCATTATGGCAGATTTCAATAGTAGGATAGGACTGGAGAATGATTTTATTGAAAATGATGCTATGAGTACTGAAATACTAGACAAGTTAGATACTATTTTGTCGTATGATTGTGACGTACACAAATGCCAGGCAAATGCTAATACGTACGGTAAACGGTTATTATCCTTTTGTAAGGCTACGGGTCTAAGAGTCCTGAACGGAAGGGTTAAAGGGGATCGTCATGGGAAGTATACGTTTTATAATAAGAATGGCTTTAGTGTTATAGATTACGGAGTGGCTAGTCCAAATTTGTTTGAAAAGAACATCCTATTTCGGGTAGCGGATTTTAATGAGTTTTCCGATCATGCTCCTATAAGCGTGTCAATAGCAGGAAAGTTACATGAAGTAGTGATCAGTACAAATGTATTTACTGGTGAATCGAACAGAACAGGGTGTGGAACACCGGGCAGAACAGGGCGTGGAACACCGGACAGAACAGGGTGTGGAACACCGGACAGAACAGGGTGTGGAACACCGGGCAGAACAGGGTGTGGAACACCGTACAGAACAGGGTGTGGAACACCGGACAGAACAGGGTGTGGAACACCGTACAGAACAGGGTGTGGAACACCGTACAGAACAGGGTGTGGAACACCGTACAGAACAGGGTGTGGAACACCGTACAGAACAGGGTGTGGAACACCGGGCAGAACAGGGTGTGGAACACCGGACAGAACAGGGTGTGGAACACCGGACAGAACAGGGTGTGGAACACCGGGCAGAACAGGGTGTGGAACACCGTACAGAACAGGGTGTGGAACACCGGGCAGAACAGGGTGTGGAACACCGGGCAGAACAGGGTGTGGAACACCGTACAGAACAGGGTGTGGAACACCGGGCAGAACAGGGTGTGGAACATCGTACAGAACAGGGTGTGGAACACCGGACAGAACAGGGTGTGGAACACCGTACAGAACAGGGTGTGGAACACCGTACAGAACAGGGTGTGGAACACCGTACAGAACAGGGTGTGGAACACCGTACAGTAATGTAAAGTGGATAGAGTGTAGTAGTGATAGCGTAAGAGAGGCAATGTATGAATGCGAAAACAGATTACGTGAAACCGTCGAAAACATCGAACATACACCTGCAGGTATAGACAAAGTAACGGACAGCACTTTAACATGGTGCTAAATAGCACACTTGGCACTATTGTGCAGATATTTTTGCTAAACTCCGCAGTAGGCAGAAAATTGGGTTACTTTAATAGCATCTATATTCAATATTTAGCACTTTTATAATCTAGTCTAATTAGAATATATTCGCATTAAAATATCTGTAACACCGTCTCAGAGAAAGGACAATATATTCAATATTTAGCATCTTTATAATATCTAATTAGAATATATTCGCACTTATATATGTAGCTGACGTCTGAGAACAGACAATATATTGAATATTTAGCACTTTGATAATATCATCTAATTGTTAAATATCTATCTGGCGTCCGAGAAAGACAATATATTCAATATTTAGCACTTTCATAATATCATCTAATTAGAAAAGATTCGCACTTAAATATGTAGCTGCATGGCGTCTTTGAAAAGACAATATATTCAATATTTAGCACTTTTATAATCTACACTAAATAGAAGAAATTCGCAATTAAATATCCACAATAGCCTTTTCGGAGAAAAGACAATATATTCAATATTTAGCACTTTTATATTCTACTCTAATTAGAAGGGATTCGCATTAAAATATCTGCAACACCGTGTCGGATAAAGGACAATATATTCAATATTTTGCACCTCTATAATATTATCTAATTAGAATAGATTCGCACCTAAATATGTAGCTGACGTCTGAGAAGAGACAATATATTGAATGATTAGCACTTTGATAATATCATCTAATTAGAAGAGATTCGCAGTTAAATATCTAGCTGGCGTCCGAGAGAGACAATATATTCAATATTTACCACTTTTATAATATCATCTAATTAGAAAAGATTCGCACTTAAATATGTAGCTGCATGGCGTCTTTGGAAAGACAATATATTCAATATTTAGCACTTTTATAATCTATACTAAATAGAAGAGATTCGCAGTTGAATATCCACAAGAGCCTTTTCGGAGAAAAGACAATATATTCAATATTTAGCACTTTTATAATCTACTCTAATTAGAAGAGATTCGCATTAAAATATCTGTAACACCGTGTCCGAGAAAGGACAATATATTCAATATTTAGCACCTTTATAATATCTAATTAGAATAGATTCGCACTTATATATGTAGCTGACGTCTGAGAACAGACAATATATTGAATATTTAGCACTTTGATAATATCATCTAATTGTTAAATATCTAGCTGGCGTCCGAGAGAGACAATATATTCAATATTTACCACTTTTATAATATCATCTAATTAGAAAAGATTCGCACTTAAATATGTAGCTGCATGGCGTCTTTGAAAAGACAATATATTCAATATTTAGCACTTTTATAATCTATACTAAATAGAAGAGATTCGCAGTTGAATATCCACAAGAGCCTTTTCGGAGAAAAGACAATATATTCAATATTTAGCACTTTTATAATCTACATCTAATTAGAAGAGATTCGCATTAAAATATCTGTAACACCGTGTCGGAGAAAGGACAATATATTTAATATTTAGCACCTTTATAATATCATCTAATTAGAATTTAATTTGATTGTTGCAATCAAGTACCAAAGGAAATGTTGTTTTAGGCGTTTTGTTTCTTTCGAAATTGCATTGAAAGGGGCCGATCGTCTCCGAAACACCTTCAGTCATTGGATGCATGCCAACATGCAGTGTCGTTGAATGATTGGTTTGTTGTGCCAGTAAGTCTGAATACATGTCAGCTGTCTGCATCAGTGAGGTTGCCTTTATATCGCACGTTCTGTAGGCGTCCTAAAGAGCAGCACATGCGCGTTGTTTAAACTGGAAGAACGATAGAATAATCTGTAATTGTCTGAGTGGAGTTGCACAGACCACAAATGAAAATGTACCTGCGACTGTCTTAAAAATCATTATATACCAGCGCATGCGCGTTGTTTAACCAGGAAGAAAGATAGAATAATCCCTGTTATTGTCAGAGGATTCGCACAGACCAGCAAAGAAGGTGTACTTGGGACTGCCTTAAACATTCTTATTCACCAGCCCATGCAAGTTTGAAAATAGCATTTGTGCTAATTATACAATATATTTTCTTTAAGGAGAGGCAGTCCGACAATTTGGAGCGGCGATTTAGAAGAAATATTCAATATTTATCATGGCTGCAATTTAGAAGAAATATTCAATATTTAGCATTTGTGTTAATTATACAATATATTTTCTTTCGGGAGAGGCAGTCCGACAATTTGCGTTTGCGAGTTATCATAAATATTGAATATTTCTTCTGGCTGCAATTTAGAAAAAATATTCAATATTTAGCATTTGTGCTAATTATACAATATAAGTTTTCTTTGGGAACAGGTAAGTCAAAGTGCTAACTAGCAGTAATCCTAGAAATTATCTTCAAAGTAGCACACCACTTTCTAAACATCACTGATTTTAGAAATTATTTGCAAAGTAGCAGATCTGCTAAATAGAATGCGAGACAATAATAACCATTTCTGCACCTTAATGGAGTCTACCTCGATTAGGTGGATAATAATGGTGATCTATTGTGGGAGTGTTGGCTTTTTATATTGACATAATCCGGGGGAGACATTGTCTGACAGCTATTCATTTAGAGTGGCCAAGTGCTCCAACGTTTCGTGTTGAAGGACAAACCCAACAAAACCGATTATTGGAGCTGCCAACTGCTTGAGAATTTCCAATTAACGGAGCACAAACAATCAAATCTTACCTGATCATTACTGTAGGGTATATACTAGAGGTGACGTTTCTCCATACAACTTCATGGCAATATCAGCTAATATAAGCGCGCAGTTTTCTTGGAATAATTCTTTTCATTTGCAGGCTGACCGAAAAATCACCATTATGCAAGTAATGAATCTTCCGGTACAAGTTACATAGTCGCGGTCTTCAAAGATCACCAGACTAAATCCTTGTATAGTCATTTATATGTAAATGATCAGCGCGGAATAAGGACAATGGAAACCAATGGGGACAATGAATAGGTACCATAGCCTGACCGATTTCTCTTTCACAATCAAATTTCATGATTGTGAAAGAGTATGGCGCATTTCAAAGACAATCCATGGCTATTCATCCTATTGGCTGAAGAAGAAACTACATGTACGGGGTCAACTTGTGGTTTTGTTAGTTTATCATTTTTTTACGCACTATACCGGTATATACATATATGGGTACGTCACAAGAAAGAGGTTTTTTTCTAATACAATCTGCAAATTTTGTCCTTAAATAAAACTTTAGATGAGTAAACTAGAGCCTTAGGCACTGAAACGGGGCTATTTAAATGTAAAATAGGCTGTTGGAATAATTCCACTAACTCTTTGATGTTCAGTTCCATGGCGAAGAGCCATACAATTTGTAGTCTCACATATTTCTCTCAATAAAGATCTATAGTGCATTAGTGTAATTGTACACATATATATATTTAAAAAAATAACTTGTGACTGATGGGACAGACATTTATTATGAAACCAACCTGATGAAATGATAAATAATGTCTTCTCTGCATGTTACCAATATTTGTAAAATATTTTACTTTTTTCAGATTATAGAAAGCATATCCTTCAGCAGTAAATGACAAAAGATGAATATTGAGATACAATGTAAAATCCTCATGGTTAAATGGACTGGATCTATGCTGGGATGTATCCTCTCATGGCATCATATTATTTACATGTACCTCCACCTGCCAGTACACCCCTAGTTTGGAAGGTTATAAATTCTTACAATGGTTGTATGCAGACTTGTACATGTAGCTTGCTGCTATCTAAACTTAATGACTTGGAGTTTGACCCTATCAATTGACCCTATCAGCTAAGTGAATCAAGCCATTGACCTAGGTCATGCATGTGTCATGCATGTGTCTATGTTCTAAATGGTATAGAGGGGCTGGTGGAGGGGATGTTTGTGTGTTAGCCCTAAGTTACATACCCTGTATACAATTTCTGCTAGAATGGAAGCCTAGAATATTAGAATTTCTTGCCAACATGGCAAACATATGATAAGTTTGCCTTAAACTATTTTCTTCTGTATACCTTAAGTGTTCTAAATAAAGCAACCAGCGATTAATGACATCCTTTCAGGAAAACTCTCTAAGTCAACCTCTGAATAGTATCCATTTTGTATTCATGCTCTAAAGCAGGAAATCTCTGTGAAAATGACATGTGAAAATGACATGTGAACATATATAAGAATAGCAGAAAATATTTAGCTTTACTAATATAGACCAGGTGAAACAAAATCTAGCCAAAATAGTTGACCAAACTATCTGCAGTAGCTGAATAACTTGAGGACTTTTTTCTTTTGCTCTTCCTGTCAAAGCCTAAAGCAGTTAAATAAACAACCAGTCACCCTGGCAACGGTACCAAATGTGCTCAAGTTTTTGCTGACTACAATACAGGACCATTAGTCCCTACGGGTCTACATATCCCAGTAAAAACACCACAGGTGGACATTTTTATGGACTAGCCCATTTTAGAAGAATGGAGATGAATTATCCTGGAGTTGGGCCTTAACCTTGTCCGTTAGCATAGATAGCTAATTAGACCGCATAAGAAGACAGCATGACACCTTCAATGAAATGTGGTACCAGTATGTTTAAGTAATATTTGAAATGTTTCAGCTCTTCCGCTAGTTCTGGAATTATTGCCAAATAACAAAACATCAGCGGGAACCCAGTCAAGTCAAACCTCTTGAGATTTAATTGGGCCTGTTTGTCCCGGTATACCGGTGTGATGGATAATAATGTCCTGGTGATTAGTGTCCCTTTTCTGTTGCAACCAAGGACGGACACTTGTCCCCAATGTGGAGACAAGTTTCCTGTTCTTAGTCTCCACACCGGTATGTGATAATAAAGGGATAACCTACATTTCGTTGAGAGGTTTTTCAACTAGATCGATAACCGATCTAAATATCGATAGAAAAACAGCATGACGTTGGCAGAGTTAGCCGGCATCGCCTACACCAATATCAAAGATATGTTCAAAGCCAAGGGTGATTCTGATTGTTGATGATATGTGAATAAAAATATATGGTATGTGAATAAAAACATACTAAACAGCATCAATGAATTGTTACCGTACTTTGTGTGGATATCATTCAAGGTGAAAGGCTGGATTAAATTTTCACATGTTACAAGTATGTATTATATTCTGCTCTGACAAGTAGAATTCATGCGCAATTCTTAAGCAGAATAAGCGTTTTGCACACTCCTATGTAAACTCCATCGCCCATCTTTTATCAAGACCCAGAATCTATGGGGGAGATGGCTTAATGACAGCTAAAGAAATCTTAAAATGTGATTTATAATATTTCCTCTTTATATGTTATCACCTTGACCTACAAAATACTAGAAAGAACTGTCAACACAGATTGTTACCAAAGAAAGATACAGTGTTTGCGAAGGAGTGACAAATTGTACGGGTGAATGACTTTGTAACAGATTGCTAGTAAACAGGATACTACATGTGTAGTAAGTCTAAAATCAGTCACAATTCAAACACTAATGCCTATCATAATAAATGTTTACTGCATTCCAACGCTATAGCGTCGAAGAGACCATGCTGATTAATAGTTGGTTTTCAAATGTCAATATATAGTCATTATTCGGAATTGCGAGTCGAACTTCCTGCTAGGTAATTTTGTTACTCAGTAATGAAGAATTGATACGACGAACCAAATAATTTTTCCGCTATAGTGGCTTAAATATGATATTTCGTTTGTCTTTTTTTTGTTCCCCGGCGCAACGTGACAGGAAACTTTAAAATGATTCTTGCTTCTTTGTGTTCGTGGATGTCCGTGTATGTCCGTGGATGTCTCTTTGAATTTTTCGCAAGCGATAACGTCCAAACGCTTTGTCAGACTCCAGAAATTCGGCATACGCATTCCTTGCGACAAGACACCCGCTGCTATTGCATTTCAGCAACATCTGCCTGAAGGTGTCGCCACTGGGTCTCGCTTCTTCATATCCATTCCTGTCCGTGGATGTCGGTTCAAATTCTTTGCAAGCGATAACTTCCAAACGCTTGTTGGTTTCCCCCGAAATTCGGCATACGCATTCCTTGCGACAAGACGCCGGTTGCTACTGTATTTCAGCAACGTCTTCCTGAAGGTGGCACCACTGAGTTTCGTTTCTTCGTGTCCGTTCCAGTTCATGGATGTCAGAATACCTTCCAAATGCTTTGTCGGATTCCTCTGAAATGTGGCCTATTCATTCCTTGTGACCAGACGTGGGTTGGTATTTCAGCAAGATCCACCTGAAGGTGGGGCTACTGAGTCTTGTTCCAATCTTCTGTGCATGCCCGTGAATGTCCGTGGTTGTCCATTCAAATACTTCACAAGCGATAACTTCCAAATGCTTTGTCGAATTTCTTCGATATTTGGCATATACATTCCTTGTGACAAGATCTTGATTGGTATTGCGTTTCAGAAAGATCTGCGTGTAGGTGGCGCTACTAGGGTTCTTTCCGTTCTTTTGTGCTGCAAGCGATAACTTTGAAACGCTTTGAAATGTCGCTTGGAATTGAGTTTCGCCCACTTGCGCATACAGGTGGCGCCACCTGGTGGCAACTTCTAAATTTGGTTTCCGGGCAATAACTTGAGAACTGCTCATCGAATTCTTCCCAAATTAGGCATGCATACATTGTACCTTGCCATGAGATGTTGCTTGGGATTGCGTTTCATCCACGTCTGCTTACAGGTGTCGCCACCTGGTGACAAAATCTGAAATTTGTTTTTGGCCAATAACTTGACAACTGTATGCCCATCGGATTCTTCCCAAATTTAGCATGCATGTACCATGTTGCATGGGATTGCTTTCCACTCACTTGCACTTACAAGTGGCGCCACCTGGTGGCAAAATCCCAAATTTGTTTCCGGGTAACACCATAACATAAGATGACTCTTGAGATTGCGTTTCGCCCACCTGCGCCTACAGGTGGCGCCACCTGGTGGCGCCACCTGGTGTTAAAATCGAAATTCGTTTTCGGCAATTATCTTGAGAACTGCTCATTGGAATCTCCTCAAATTTAGCATGCATTTACCATGCCAGAAGATGTTGCGTTTGATTGCCTTTCGCTCACTTGTACTTACAGGTGGCGCCACCTGGTGGCAAAATACCAAATTTGTTTCCGGGTAATAACTTGAGAACTGCTCTTCAGATTCTTCTTAAATTTAATGACATAAGATGTCGTTTGGGATTGCGTTCCGCCCACTTGCTCCTACAGGTGGCACCACCTCGTGTCAAAATCTAAATTTGATTTCGCTCATCGGATTCTTCTTCAATTTGGTATGCAGATATCATGCCATGAGAAGTCCCTTGGAATTGTATTTCGCCTGCTTCTGCCTACAGGTGGCGACACCTGGTAGAAAAATTCGAAATGTGTTTCCGCACAATAATTTGACAACTGCTCATCGGATTCTTCTCAAATTTGGTATTCATATGCCATAAGAATAAGATGTCGCTTGGGACACTTGTGCCTACAGGTGGCGACACCTGGTGACAAGATCTAAATTTGGTTTCCGGGCAATAACTTCAAGACCCCTCTTCAGATTCTTCCCAAAGTTTGTATGTTGATAACATGCCGTGAGATGGTGCTTGGGATTGCGTTTCGCCCACTTGCACCTACAGGTGGTGACACCTGGTAGCAAATTTAAAATTTGGTTTCCTGGCAATAAGGTGAGGACGCCTTCAGATTCTCGTCAAATTTGGTGAGGAAGATAATATGCCTTGAGATATCGCTTGGGGTTGCATCTCGGTTACATAATTCACATGTTTCATTGCATGGAAACTATATTACAGCAGCAATCAACATTCAGTCAGCCCTTCTGAGTTAATCTTAAAACTTCGGGAGGCAGAAAGATCTTCCGCATCCAACGCCTATGAAGTAGCAGTTGCCTCCCTCATGTATATCCCCTGAGACCAACAATGCTAAAACATATTGCTGCCACTTGGGCGGGGGACCTGGCATCCTTTGTCTGCTTGTTTCAATTAAAATATATTTTATAAATGTGTAAAAATATATACTATACCAATATATATAGTTTTACAATATATAGCATTTATATACTTTTAACGGAAGTTGAGAAATACGCTTAACGGAAGTTCCCTGTGCGCGCAGTGGAAATTAAGATATCATTTTCGACCAGAATTAGTGTAGCTCAAAATCAACTTTCCAAAGTTTGTCAATCTGTATAATATAATTATTATTATCAATATTGTTTAATCCTACCTGGCCGGAGGGGGCGTCGAAATGCCCCCCCCCCCTACCAAACTTTCTGCGCTATCTCCGGAACGACAAAAAACACCGGACATCTGAAACTCCGTGACTTTATAGTTTATCATATTGGGGTCATTTTGAGCCTATTTGCATAAGCCCCCGAGCAGATGATCATGGGGAAATTTAAGATGGCGACCACGTGGGGTCCCAGAAAAGTGATGTTTTTGTCATATTTCTTCAAAATTTCTGCTTTTCCGCGATGAAAAATGGACAAGAACTATTTTATTTCACATGACATTAATATTTACTAATTTATCATGTTTTTTGTGAAGAAATTGCATAAATAAAAAATTGGAAAAATCTGACTGAAACATCGACCAAAAAAATGTCGTTTTTGAAAATGACGTCACTGTGACGTCATCAAAGCCATAACAGCCCCCCCCCCCCCAGACCACAACAGGGCCCCAAAAGCCCAGGCCAGATAGGGTTAATAAGAATGTGGGGATTACACAGTGTCTAAGTGATACTGGTAAGAGGGATCATGTTGTGTAGGGCGTGTTGCAGAAAATCGGTTGCACGGCCGGTGCCTATCGCGGTGCGATGGAGTGCTCGAGTACATCAATCCACATCCATCAGTAGCTGGCAGATTATTTATCAAAATGTATCCATTTGGAGAAAACTTTTTCGAGTAATTTTTTAAACTCGAAAGTTTATCGTATTCCCTCACAGGTGTCTACGGTATTATGGGCTACAAAGATAGCCTAAGACAGAATGCGAGGGCTCAAGCTCACAAGTCTCGGTAAATCCGAAATCCTCGCAGAGGGTTTACCTGGACATTTT
>JAVTVY010033841.1:0-15258 GCA_036873755.1 Hanleya hanleyi | reverse complement strand
ACGTGTGAAAAAAAAAATACCTTCTTTTTCTTAAGAAAGGCTTGAAAGGGTCGGTTGAGAAATTCTGTGCCTTCATCTGTTTGTAAATAAAGAGGTTTGCGCCCCGTCTTGAAAATCTGCTGAAACGCGGCTATGAGATTCTCTCCTGTTTTGGTACGCACGGGTAGGACCCAGGCATATTTAGATAGAATATCGATACAGGTCAATATGTATCGATTTCCATTATTGTCAGGTGCAAATCGACTCATGTCGACTAAATCCGCCTGCCATTGCGCGTCGATGCCTCCCACAATGACTCGGTTACGACGAAAATGACGTCGGACAGCTCGATGTAAACTGTACGTATCTTGGGTTTTTAACCAGTCTCGAACTTCACTTCGACTAATGCCTTGGGCCGCTCGAGTCAATGCCCCCACACCACTATAGGCAGCTGCACTCGTTGGATTATAATACAAATCAGTTAATACTTGGTGAATCTCCTTGTTCCCCGACTGCCGCCGCATCACGCACTTCGCTCGCCTCCGTCACAGGTGAGTCGATCTCTTCCCGGGGTGATACTGAGTTCGCCCCGTCCGTCTCCTCTTCGTCCCAGGGTGATACTAACCATCTAGCCGCTCTGCATTTTCCACATATAGGCCTTTTTTCTCGGCTGTAGTAGTCTCTGGTTTACAGAAACAAAATTCTGCTAGTCTTTCACCCGGTTCAGCGAACGCCTCTTCTGTAGCACGAACCCACGCTAATTGCTGAGGGGATCGATCGTCCGGTGACATTAACTGATCGACAATAGGCATTATTTTCTTCAAGGCGTCAAACACAGAGAGAGTTATGCTGATACTGCGCGTATCTTTGTACCGGCCTAGACGTATGCGGCGGGAGGGTAGGGTATAGAGGTACATGGCATTATCCAGATGGATGAGCTCTCCGGCCAATTCTCCGCGCAATACCCGTTTAAACTTATTCCAACCATCACGCTCTAATGTCACCGGCTGCCATAACATATCAGCGGGGGTCCAATAAATAGCTAGATGGTCTTCCGCCAGTTTGATTTTATCTGCATACACGTATAAGCGCACACTGGGTGTAAGAGGCAAGATGGCTCGTAGTGGTAGCGACATGCTTGCTTGCTCTCAATGTCCAAATGATACACACTCTGTCTCTTCCCCTGGTATTTATAGGCTCTATTCTGTGAGAGGCGGGTCGTGTGCAGAGAATACTTTATCCACCACAGGAACTATTTTTTCTAAAGCCGTCCATAGTTCGGGATCTAGCGTAAATCCGCCTCGTTTGAGAGAGATCAATCGGGCAAAAAAAGGGCCGCGAAAAATGTATACATCGTGATCCAGGTAGATACTATTTCCATTCAAATGACCGAATAACACACGTTTCAAGGTCGTCCAGCCTTCGGAAGATAAAGAGACACGGGCGGGCTCTGGGACGCACCAACAGCGGGAATCATCGGCAATGAGATCGATGCGATCAGGATATATTATTAGGGTACAATCCGAGGTGAGTGTACGGGTTATGATGGTGGATTGGATGTCCGGATAGAGTACGGCGTCAACTTGGCTAATGATAGTTTTCAGCGCCGCCCATAATGCTGGCCAAAGTACAATTCCGTGACCACCGCACTGTTCTAACCGGGGAAAAAATGATTTCTCTCTACTCCGCCGCAGGTACACATCCACACCGACAGGTAAAAAATCGACTTCGGGTTCTTTGGCTTGTAAAACACGTGTCAATTGTGTCCACCCGTCAAGGCTTAAAATTAATTTCACTTCGATCGGATGTTCCTCGATAAGGTGTAATTCATGTTCATATACGCTAAGAAGCACCTTAGACGCCACTTGAAAGAACGCGAGCTCTTTGCCCCGCGATGCCATACTGAAGAATGACAAAAATATTAGCCCGACACACATGTATATAGAGCGATTCAATTTTTCATTGTTAACCCTACCTGGCCTGGGCTTTGCCAGGTAGGGTTAAAATAAAAAAATACCCCGGAAAAAATATTTAACACTGCAATTAATTTTTTAAACGCGTCCCGAGTGCATCAATTCATAGTCTGGACTCATACGAAGATAAAAAATAAAATATTATCATGGTTAGCATCGAATATCACGTCCTGAACATTATCCAAACAATACCTACCGCTGTAAAAATAGCCAAAACCCGGAGAAAATAAAGGGATAACTCTTACGTGCCAAACGCGATAAGGGGGCGATACTCTGCAGTGACAAACGGCATTTTCAACGAACGACATTCAGGAAAAATGCGGTGAGGAGAGGAGTTTGTTTGAGCGGACAAATTTGAATACACAACAGCGCGTACTGTATTTGTTACGCTGAAATCAAGGGTCTGTTTTTTATGATTTTCTCCCCTGCCCTTTGGAGAATTGCGCTGAAATTTTTCAGGGCACTCGTATCGAATGATAAGTGATCCCCATATTGGCGACCGCTAGAGAAATTATTCATACGAAACCACTAGAGCTGGCTTAACTGCTTTCGCGGCCGTCCGCGTTTTTATTAGCGTTCGCTAGTATTATTAATACGAAACCTCTAGAGCTGTGATTATACAGCGCGTGACTTTGGAAAAATTGCATCGCTTGTGTTTTTTCACCGTAAACCAAGGCTCTGTTTTCTTCATTTTTCTACAGTTCTTACGAACGAAACGGGCTGGAATTTTCAGGGCACGCGTATCGGGTAATAAGGGCTAGACTGGCTGTATTTTTAATGCAGAAAATGAATTTATTTTAATGGTCCGGGTTTTCTGTATTTTCGTACCGGCTCGAGAACCCAGTAAAAAATTAAAAATCAATACGTAAACAAGGGCTAGACGGTTGAAATTTTTAATACGAGTGCCTGATTTATGTGAGATGAATTAGAACTAAAAATTCTACGGGGGACTGGTATGTATTGTAAAATGATACACGTTTATAATTCATAAGGAAACACACGTGAATTTTTTGATGGACTGCCACAATGGAATGCTGGCGCCGACGTCCGCGCGTTGTGCATAAATACTCATCCCTCTGGAATAACTTTACCATACAAATTTTCCACAATCACAAGATGTCACGCACAGTACGAAACCGAAGAAGAATGAACCGGTGGGTTGAAGGAGATGGAGATGATGAAGAGGACATACCATATCTCACAAGGGCCAAACAACGGGCTATGAAACAACAAATCAAGGCGTTCTGGAAGAAAGAATTCAGAGGATGGGTACATATGCTGCGAGGGATAGGAGCTACACCAACCAGTACCGCCCAGAATGTGAGAGAACTGCTCAATGCAGCAAGAACGACAGTAGATGAAGCGGGGTGGTTCCATCTTTTGTCAAGGGTGATGAATGAAGCAAGACCTACCACCCCGCTTCCGGTACAAGTCGTCCAGCCGTTTACATCACTGGCGCCATTCCCGCTACAAGATCTACCAGCCCCGGTATTTCCGGACCCTCCGAACACCATCATGATTGCCCCAGCGAATTTTTTGGACGGCACCCCCATGTTAGAGCACACCTCCCACGCGGAAGATGTAGAACTGATGCGGCAGCTCTACAGACAAGAACATGGCTATTACAGCGTGAGTGATCACACAACAACATAGGGAAGTAGGCTACTCCCTCGTCAATAAAAAGACGTTAAAATAATAACTGTTCTTTTAAGAACAAACCAAATACTGCCGAAAGAGGAAGCTTTTTTTAACTTGAGCACATGAATTAAAAGCACAGATGCCCCACATTTTCCCTTTTTTTAAAAACTGCATTCACCCAAATAAACAACCCCCCCTGGCCACTATCAAATGTCCTTGTTAGGACAAATCTCTGTCTATATATACACAGGATTTTCTTTTTTCTCTATCCCCCGATTAATTTAATATTACATAGTCCGAGGGTATAACGGACTTTAAAAAAATTGTTTTAAAACCCCGGTATAAGGGGGAAAAAATTTATTTTCATAAGCGTGGGGAATATGCCCCATTAATTTAATCTTACACAGTCCGAGGGTATAACGGACTTTATAAAATTTTTAAACCCCGGTATGAGGGCAAAATTTATTTTCATAAGCGTGGGGAATTTATTTGAACGAACACAGGGCTGTGATTCTCGTGTTAATTTTTTTGTGCATAGTTTAGAAGTCCCCTTTCGGAAAACATGGGTGGTTTTTAAAAAAACCGTTGGAATCTGTAGTAAATATAGCCATTTACTTCGTTGACAGGGCCAATGTTCTTTGAGCACAGACAGGACAGGTTAAATGTAGTAATTCACACTGCACGGGGTTGTTGTGGTACGGTACGCAGGTGGATATTCCGGCTTGACGGTGGATGCAAAATTCACAAAGTGCCTGATGTCCGCACGGTCCAATCGCGTACTTTGCAAACGGGTTCGCACATTCAATGCAATGGATATATAATGCGCTTTTTCGTTCGGTGTGGCGTCCTAATGTTGATGTTGTAATCGCCCAGACATAATTCACGGCGTCGTGGTAGATTTTTTTTTTGGGCGTTATTTTCTGGATCTTCTCCCCTGTTATTCGGCTGGGTGTTGTAGCTTTTCTTTGTTTCCTCTGTTGTGGTCTAGTTGTGTTTGGTCTTGCATCGTCTACCCTCTTTAAATCTTGTTCTGTTTTTCTTGAGTCTTTTTTTTCTTGTGTAGTCTGTTGGTCCGTGTCGTCGGCCTGTTTCAACAGCGTTGCTAGCAGGGTGTCTACCTCATCTATTTTTTCGGCTGGATTAACATCGAATGGGGCTGCAAGATCGTCTAAGTGACTCGTTGTTTCTGCAGGATCTTGGTCTGTAGTAATAGTTGTAGGATTGTTCCGGGTTGGTGAAGGTGGAAATATTTCCTTCATGATTTCCGCGATCCAGGGTTCGTCGTCGTCTACCAAATTAATCATACCGGGCAGGCGTTGATTCTCATCATTTGGGAACAAGTCTGCTGTATCAATACTCATGATTTCAGTCCAGGGTGGTGGCGGCTCCATGACTGGGTCCTCAAGTGTGAATAATTAAAAAATTCTGAGAGGTATTTATAGTGTAAAAGACGCGGACGTCAGCGACAACACTCTAGCTGTAAGCTATATTTTTTTTTACGACAAAATATCTGTGTTTGTTTTCCAATTTTAAACAGCTTGTCATTTTACAATAATTGTGAAATGCACCTACATTTGTATTGCAAGTTGAACTGAGGCAATTGAGTGTATAGTATTAAATTTTTTTAACAGTCTAACGTTACACTAGGCGGTTATTTATTAATTTTAGTGCTTTTTAAACCCGTAAGGTTCGTGTAAGGTTGTATGAAAAACCCAGGTACATGGAAAAATAAATTGATTTTCTTGGCTAAAAAAATTACGTGTAGACTATGGGTTAGTCTTATCATAGTGCCCTAAAAATTATAAGGATTTATCGAGAAATAATAAATAATTTTTAATGCTTGGGCAATGGTGACACAGCTCTATACAGTGGGTCAATCTATCTAGCACTCACGCCGTCCGATTTTACACTCACTCACACCGACCGCCATTTTGAAACGCACCTGCTACCAACAAGCCACCATTTTTGGCAAAAACCCAAAGACCTCATTTGCATATTTTCAGGGGATAACAGGCCGCCATCTTGAAGACGACCACCTACAACACACACAAACAAGCCGCCATCTTGAAAATATGCAAATGAAGGCTGGGGATCAGGAAAGTGGAATGCTGGGGATCGGGAAAGTGAAATTGACCACCTCCATCTTGAAACCGATCACCCCTAACATACACAAACAAGCCGACATCTTGAATCCGACCACCCTTAACCTACACAAACAAGCCACCATTTTGAAACACACACACACACACACAGCCGACTATAAATAACGTGTATGTTCACACATTTATTAACAACTACACATCATGAGTTTTTTCTACGCATCATGAGTTTACGACGAGCCTTGCTCACCCATCATCCTAGAGATCCAAGGAATAGGGGTACAGAAGAACATAGAGAGATAATTACCCGAGCAGAACAAGACAACAACAACAGAATGGAGGACACTGAAAGTATAACCACTTCGGCTGAAACAAGAGTACGATGCCGACACACAGATGAGATATCACGCCTCAACGAACAAATTATCGACATGAGGGGAGCGATGTTGGAAATGGAGACGACAATCACGGTACTGGAAGAGGAGATATCATGCCTCAACGAACAAATTATCGACATGATGGAAGCGAAGTTGGAAATGGAGACGACAATGACGGTACTGGAAGACGAGATTGCCAGACAAAAGAAACTACGACATAGTGAAGAAAAAATAAAACAATGTAGTATCTGCACGAATGAAGAAAGCTTATACGCGGTTCTACTTCTAACCTGTGGACAACTGTGTATGTGCAAGGATTGCTGGATCCAACTGACGTGTGAAGGAGCCCTATGCCGATGCATTGACGCCGGAGAGGTGCTGTGAAGCAAATATACCGTGCCTCTCGTGTGACACTATCCAAAGGCCCTTTTCAGGGCCAACCCATCTTTCCGAAAGAGAAACTTCTTTCATAAGCACACCCAACTAACATCAGCTCCAATCATGCTTTTTTCCCCAAAAAAATTTTTTTCAAAAAAAAAATTTTTTTTTTTCAAAACAAAACAAAAAAATGTGAAGTAAAACCCGTCCTTCGGATGGAAAAGTTGTTTTGAACTGTAAACAAAAAAATTTATTTTGAGGTAGAGGGTCGAGTGAGGTATCATATTGAAGCTGACGTGAAATGCTTCACATTGATACGTCACTCGTCCCCATTGGACCATTAGGGGCGCCCCTAACGCCAAAAAGGTTATTTTGAAGAACGAAAGCAAAACCTGGTGTACGAGGATTATTTTTATTTTGAAGGTAGTGGGTCGAGTGAGGTATTAAATTGAAGCTGACGTGAAATGCTTCACAATGATACCTCACTCGACCCCATTGGCCCACTAGGGGCGCCTCTAACCCCAAAAAGAGTATTTTGAAGATTGAAGATTGAGATCAAAAAGATCAAAAGATCAAAAATATCCTTTTTGAGGTTAGAGACGTCCCTAATGCACCAATCGGGTCGAGTGAGGTATTAAATTGAAGGTGACGTGAAGGAGCATCTGATAGACTGGGTGTGGGCTTGAATTAGGGTAATTGTGCGCATGCGCGAAGATAATATGAAAAATATCAATCTTCAAAAATAGTCTTTTTGAGGTTAGAGGCGTCCCTAATGGTGCAATCGGTTCGAGTGAGGTATCAAATTGAAGGTAACGTGAAGGCGCATCTGATAGACTGGGTGTGGGTTGAACTATCAGCATTCTGCGCATGCGTAATCTTCAAAATATCCTTTTTGGGGTTAGAGGCCCTAGCGGTCCAATGGGGTCGAGTGAGGTATCATTGTGAAGCATTTCACATCAGCTTCAATTTGATACCTCACTCGACCCACTACCTCCAAAACAAAAATAATCCTCGTACACCAGGTTTTGCTATCGATCTGCAAAATAACCTTTTTGGCGTTAGGGAAGCCCCTAGTGGTCCGATGGAGCCGAGTGAGGTATCAATGTGAAGGTGAGATGAAGGGCCATCTGATGGACTGGTGTGGGTTGAACTATCAGCATTCTGCGCATGCGCAAGAATGGAAATAGACGTTTTTGGAGCTATTTGACTATTAAAAAAGGAAAAAAGAACACATTTTTTAATTTTCTACTATTTTTTTATTAACACACAATGAACGTATTCACAATTGAATTTAATACCAATTATATGTAAGTATTGAATTTTAAATACAATTAACAGTGAAAAAACTCTGAATTTTTGTAATACAATGTCTCCAGATCAATACATGTTTTCCTTGTTCTCAATAGTTCTTCAACAAGACTTGTTTGAATTCATCATCATCTTTCTGTCCTTGGTGGGTATAGATGTACGTGACAACCTCTTCACGTGGAATTTTGGAAGGACAAGCCGCTACCACTGCCAGGGTAATTTCCATCTCGGTCACAGCCTGTAGTGCTTCAGTGAGGTCCGCGTATGAGGCCACCAGAGTGTTCAGGTGAGGTCTGATGAGCTGCAGGACTGTCTCAATGTACTTCTCAGCTATATAGGTCGACACCTGGTAAGTCAGAGTTTGCCTAATTGTACTGGCAAGACTCTGCAACTCCCGCCACGCCGTTAATTTCAATGTGACACCTTGAGGACAAGCCACCAGCTCTTGCGTATCTAAGCGTTTTCGCCATTTTCGAATATGTACGAGGAGCTGGTCATTGAAATAAGCACAACTCACATAGATGTCGTCAGCCACATGTAATTTCGCTTCGTCATTTCCCTGGTCACGAATAATCGCATCGATGGCGTAATCAAGGGCCTCCAGTTTTTGCCAGGTGTCCAAATTCAGGGTAATATGCTTACCAGGTCTGTCATTAAAACCCGCTGAATTAAAATGCACTTCTTCGTCGTTGACACTCACCGTCAAATAAGGTGAAAGCTCCCAAATGTCCTTGTGGGCTGTCTGGTGAGCCGCTTCGATCAGATTGTTGATCTCCTGGACAGACATAGGAAGTTGTTGTTGTTTCACAGGCACTTGCTGGGGTACTACGACTGGCGCCTCAATCACTGGTATTACTAACGGTGTTAAACGGGGACGTTTGGGGCGTCCAACACGTTTAGCAGATGTAGTACTCTCTGGGGTAGTGTGCGTACGTTTGTTGCTGGCTGTACGGGTAGTGTCCATCACTAAGATCTCTTCATCTTGTATAACCTCGTCGTCGGCTTCAAGTAAATGTGCTAGTTCGGCATTTCCCGTGATATTCAACGCCTCCACGAAGGCTAGAAATCCATAGTAGGTAAATTGTCGTACCTCATGGATGAGGGCTGTGTTTTGGGCTGAAGGGGTTTTCTCCGCCATGATTTCTTCGACACTCTGTTCCAGGAGTATGTTTTCCTCCGCCATAAGGAAATCACATAATTCATCCACATGCTTCATCTCATCCATGAAACGAAGACGGTACTTGTCAAGCCTCGCTAAAAATAATGATGATGACATGACTGCAGGCTGGTGAAAAACTATTACGGAGTAATAGTCTAGCGAATTGTCACTGGTAAAATCGAAAAAAGTAAATGGCTGGCTGCGTGGCTGGCTGGCTGGCTGGCTGGCTGGGAGACAGGTCAGGTAAGTCAGATTGAATACACCCTGACCCTAAAAATGAACTCCTTTTATAGCCCATTCACCTCATTTGCATATTTTCAGCGGTCAACAGACCGCCATCTTGAACACGACCACCCCTAACACACAAAAACAAGCCACCATCTTGAACACGACCACCCCTAACACACACAAACAGGCCGCCATCTTGAAAACGACAGTGGCAAAGACCTCATTTGCATATTTTCAGCGGACAACAGGCCGCCATCTTGAACACGACCACCCCTAACACACAAAAACAAGCCGCCATCTTGAATCCGACCACCCCCACCCTACAAAAACAAGCCGCCATCTTGAAAACGACCTATGCAAATGAGGAGGACTGGGGAAAACCCATAACACACACAAACAAGCCGCCATCTTGAAACCGACCACCCCTAACCTACAAAAACAAGCCGCCATCTTGAATCCGACCACCCCCACCCTACAAAAACAAGCCGCCATCTTGAACATATGCAAATGAGGGCTGGGGAAAACCCATAACACACACAAACAAGCCGCCATCTTGAATACGACCACCCCCACCATACAAAAACAAGCCGCCATCTTGAATACGACCACCCCTAACCTACAAAAACAAGCCGCCATCTTGAATCCGACCACCCCACCATACAAAAACAAGCCGCCATCTTGAATCCGACCACCCCCACCCTACAAAAACAAGCCGCCATCTTGAATATACCCAATGAACCCAATGACCTCATTGGCATCAAACTCATTTGCATAGACTCACGCATGCGCACACACATAGCCACGCCCCCAAAATAAATTCTGCGCATGCGCAGTTGAGGGCTGTGGCTATTTAATCAACTCTACCTACTACTCCTGCACTCTACTACATGTATCTTATATCTCCATCAGATTGTGATATTGATCATGATTACCAAATAATGAAAACTTGAAGTGAAGGCACATATGGAATAGCCTTGTGAAATTAGTTCCTGCAATATTGTGTGATGGTGACTGAAATCATCACATTTTCACAGGATCTGTAACGAATACGATTAGACAAGACAGGTATACGCCGTCATTTGCATCTTCATACACAAGTCGGCTATTCTCCGTTCACACTTCGAATTAGCCCTCCGGTTCTGCCCAGAAGAATGTATAAATAGACACGGAACGTCATGTACCCCGAACCCATATGAATTTCGAAACATGCCGTATGATTGGGGGGGGGGGGGATTTGGCTTAATGTCACACTCAAGTTTGTTTCACTCATATGGTGACAGTCAGTTTGGTTGGTGGAGGAAGCCGGAGTACCCGGAGAGAACCACCGCCCTTCGACAAGTAACTGACAAACTTTCACACATGGACCAGCTGGGCTCGAACCCGTGCCGGTTCAGCGGTGTGAGGCTAGCGGTCACCAGCGAAGCGCCTTAGACCACTCGGCCAACGAGGGTCCCCCGTACCGGGTATATGAGTGGGTCCTCGACTGGCTGCCCATGTATCTGGCCACCCTACAGCCATAGCCTATTAAGCGGAAGGACGTAACTGTACTGAGAGAATACGTCACCCTACATACAGTCGTTGGGTATGTTCTGATTGGTTCGTCTCTCGTTTGTAGATGAAATGCACGCCTTGGATTTGAATGCTTTCGGTGGTCCGGTCTATCGTGACTTTTCGAAGTGTGAGTGGAGAAATGGCGACTTGTGTATGAAGATGTATCATCTCTAACACCTCTGTATCATCTCTAACACCTCTGTATCATCTCTAACACTTCTATAGGGGAGATTGGGGTACACTGGGACATTTTCACCTCTTTGCAAATCTCTGCTATTATTGTCCTGTGCAGTAGCCTTCTATGCTCAAGTTATAACTAATATTCAGCATGACATAATCATATAAAAAATTCAGGAATATCTGTTTTACTTTTCTCCAGAATTCGTCTTTAAAAAGTAAAAAAAGTGCCCCAGTTTGCCCCGGATATGGGTGCACTGGGACACCCATTGGGGTGCAGTGGTACAACAAGCAAAATTCATTTAAAATCAAGTATATACTACATGTTTCATAGGAATTGAGAAGATTCAACAGTGATGGTTAAGTTAGTTGTAATTTTAGACCCCTGCTTTACATAAAATATTTCCCAGGGGCCAAATTTCAGTAAAACTATGTTTTGTGTGATTCTCATGCTAATGAAAGCATTTGACTTCGAAAGTTTTTAGTAAAACTCATCAAATCCGATAGGATTAGCCACTACAACAAAAAAAGAAAAAAGTAATGCGCTTTAATAGCATTTTAGGATGAAAGTACATGTAGATTTCATAATTTGATTACTATTGTCCCAGTGTGCCACGTCAAAGGTGTCCCAGTGTGCCACGTCAAAGGTGTCCCAGTGTGCCACGTCAAAGGTGTCCCAGTGTGCCACGTCAAAAGTGTCCCAGTCTGCCACGGGTGCATGAAATACTCCGTTTGATGAAGAAAAAACAACTAATACATACATCTGAGATAATAAATCGATATAATTAAATTGTACCTTTATCCATCCTCTCTCAGTTGTATACAAACAACAATGAAGTACTGCTGAAAACTTGGTATAACAAAATATCATCCTCAGTCCTAAATATTTGATTGTACTACTCAAAAACAATTTTTTTGTCCCTAATTTTTTATCAATGATAGTTTTCACTTCTAATCGACATAGAAGTTGTATGGTGGCTTTTTGCTGATAATAATGTAATGTGCTTCCAGTCCTTGACATAGGAGCTAGACGGCTTGTCCCACTGTGCCCCATGTCTCACTGTAGCCCAATCTCCCCTACTGTGTATTATCGCTGAAGCGAAGCCGACGTTTATGGAAGGTCAAATGTCCAAATAATCAGAAATCGAAAACCTAAGTTTTCAAACAGAAAATTTAAGTTATCTAAGAGAAAACCATGGTTTTCGAATCGAAAACATAAGTTTACGGTCGAAAACCTAGGTTATCTACCACATAGCCATGATAACCCCGAGTTTCTCTTTCCTTAACCTCGAGTTTCTATTTCTCAACACCGAAAATCACAGTTGTCACTACTAGAAAACTTAAGTTATCGAACCGAAAACCTAGGTTTTCGAACTGATAACTTAAGTTTACGGTCGAAAACTTAGGTTATCTAGCAGACAACCCCGAGTTTCTCTTTCAATTTCGAGTTTCTCTTTTGTTTTTGGACATTCGTGTAGAAAACCTAAGTTATCAGTCGATAACCTAGGTTTTCGAATTGATGGTTGTCGTGAAATGAAACTCGACTTTCTAACTTAAGAGTTTCGATATCCAGGTACTCTGGGTTTCGCGCCTTTTCCGAATGTTGACCAATCAGAAATGCAGAGAGAACCACGTGGCGAAATTAATTATGCGGAATCAAACTGCTTACACTGATAAGTGAGATAACATTCACTGCCTGTATTATTCGCTGATGACCCAGAGACAGCATGTGTTTCACCGTTTCGAAGTATTCGCCAAAGTAGCTATCTACATATCACTAAATGTGCTTTGTTGGTGTGAATTACACTGATCTGTCTGATGCACAGGGGCTCGTTACCGTTGTTAATTGGTTAAATAGATTGATTATAGGGGGGTCGAGGTCGCCCCCCCCCCCCCTATAATCAACCTTTTTAACCAGTTAACAACGGTAACGAGCCCCTGTGGTCTGATGTCGGTCAGTCAGCGTGACCGGATTGCTGAATTACAACACCATTATTTCCCCCAATTCAGTCTGCAGCATATATATAGCTATTAAACTGATTAAAGGCCTAGTTGTGTGTACCAATAGTCTATGATAATGCTTGTATAAACTAGGCTCGGTCATACCATCTTCTCTAGTCAAGTCGACGTACATCACGTTGCTCTGTACATTGCCTTGGCATACTTCTCTAGTAAAGTTGGAACGTTAATCCTCATTTATGATTGAATGCAGAGACGGCGTGCTGCATCCAATCAGAATGCGCGTTGCGTAGTAGTTGATTTCCCAAGATGTCGGCCCCCAGTACGAATGAGTTGTGTCGAATGTGCGGGGAAATTCTATCAAAAAGATACAGGAAGAGCACTTTCACGGCCACTTTCGGTGTTTCTGATCAATTGAATCAGATTTTGGGAAATGCTGCAAGGTCGAACGATAACGAATCGCCTCACGTATGTGCCGACTTGAGATTGAAGGGAAACAACTCCTGATGGCAAAAAAGTCTCTCGCCGTTAAAACTTCCACTAGGTGGCGCAGAGAAGTATTCCTCTGCCACCAGCCAAGAATGTCAAGGCAGCGTAGAGAGCTTCGCGATGTAGTTGACTTGGCTGGTGAAGATGGGTCATACAGGATAGTCTACATTAAACAAATAATCTCAGTTATCCTTTTGTTGAATATATGTTGATTGTGTGGTTCTGTCTGACGTTTTGATCAGTCAGCTTGCGGGAAAGGGCGCGAAACCCATAGTACCAAGATATCGAAACTCGAAGTTAATCGAGTTTCACTTTACGACAATCGCAAATTCGAAAACCTAAGTTATCGATTGATAACTTAAGTTTTCTGGACGAGTGTCCAAAATATTAGAGAAACTCGAGGTTGAAAGAGAAACTCGGGGTTGTCTGCTATAACCTAGGTGCATGTTCGACCGTTAACTTGAGTTTTCGATTCGAAAACCTATGTTTTTGGTTCGATAACTTAAGTTATCCACAGACAACTGTGATTTTCGATCTGGAGAAACAAAAACTCGAGGTAAGGAAAGGGAAACTCGGGGTTGTCTGGTAGATAACCTAGGTTTTCGACCGTAAACTTAAGTTATCGAGTCGGAAACCTAGGTTTTCGATTCGATAACGTAAGTTATCTATTAGAAAACTTATGTTTTCGGTTCGATAACTGAGAGTTTCAGATTATTTGGACATTTGGCCTTCCATAGACGTTGCGGGAAGTACATCAAGGAATCAGTTGTGTACTTTACCATCCGTTCTTAACATGTTTTTCTTTTCTTTTATAGCAAAGTACATGTAACCTACTTTTGAGAGCATGGATGTAAAATTACACGCCTATAATACCGGGAATATATCATTATACAGGTTAGGGCGAACCCGCTGTCCAGAATGGAGGTAAAATAGGTCAGGCTACGTCATGGGTCAACTGAGACAGTTGTGTGATTGTGTAAAAGGATTGGGATGGCTCCTATAAATAGAGATCCAATGAGAATACTCGTCTTAATTCAAGGTGGCGCGGGTCGAATGACCAATCGTTGGAGAGGAGACAGCCTGGAAAGCACGCTGACACTGGCTACTAATATTTTCATTTAATAGAGAGACATACAGTCTACAATTTCCGCTTCCCTTGGTCGTAGAGTCTAGAATCACTGTCCGTTATGGAGTTACGAAAACCCGAAATATGGCGTGCCGTTATCCTAAAGTTAAAAATTGCCGAAAGCCAGAGCAAGTGTCTGAATGCCGCCCTGACCTCAGGGAGTTTCTCAGTCAGGTAATGATGCCTCCGAGCGTGTGACCACCAAGACGACGGCCAATGTTTCTTTAGCGTTGATAGTGTAAAGGAAGCGTTTTAGGAACACGTCGGTTTAAAAATAAAGGGGAACAACGGAACCGTAGAGGGGGCATGCACAATCTTTCTTTTTTTCGCGGAAAATTATCTCGTGCCACGACATAATTATCTCGTGCCACGACACATTTATCTCGTGTCACGACATAATTATCTCGTCCCACGACATAATTATCTCATCCCACGACATAATTATCTCGTGGGACGAGATAATGTTTCGCGAAAAAAAGATTGTGCACGTCCCCTGTACGGTTTCGAAGGGAACAACTTCGGGTAAAACAAATGCCCCAAATTACAGAGTCTCGCCAGGTGGCGGTGCAAAATCTTCAAGCGAAATAGGCCAAGATGAGGTGTAGAGCGTTGGTAGGCATGTAGTCAACCTGGAAAATTCTTGCATCTTTGCCGGCATCGGCCTAATTTGTGTAATATTGTGTTTGAATCCATTCAAAATTAAGCCATCCATGCCTTTTTTATTATTCAGTCCTTTTTTCACCTTCTCTTCTTTCTTCTTATAATCACAGCATGTGAATTTGTATACACGATGTTGTTTACCTCAATGACAAGTAAT
>JAVTVY010033840.1:0-13659 GCA_036873755.1 Hanleya hanleyi | reverse complement strand
TCGCGGGGTGTTGACTCGGTATGAAAGACGTCCCATTGGTAAATTAATGAACAACAAATACCTCTAAAGAATGAATTTTAACCAATTTCTCAGCTTTATTTCTGTTATAATTTTGGGAAATTCTTTAAAATTCATTTTCAATTGTATCGTAAACTGGGTTGTATTTGGACATTGCGTCAAATTCATTTCTTACATTTTTTATTGAACAAACCTTGTTTTTTCTACTTTTTTCCGAAAAGTGAGTGAATGAACATGATTTAACGTCACTTTCAAATATATTCCATTCATATCACGACGTTGGTTCATATTCCCTTTCACAAACAGGAACCCCACACGTGCTCAGTTAGTAGCCTCTTACGACAAGCTGTCTGAGAAAAAAAAATGTTCAGTTTGTCTTTTTCGCTGGAATTTGAACACGCTAAGGGGTGAATTCGGACACGCTAAAATAACCGATAAAGATATTTCCGTGGTGTCCATTCCGATTTGTTACATGAACAATATCGATTTCAGGTGGTTATGCTCGAAAAAAAAGCCACAAATTTTACCAATCTTGAAGCCACATACCAAATTAAAGCCGATTTTAACATTTCATGATACGAAGAGTTATCTCTCTTCAGTCCATTCTTCAAATTTACTCCCAGCCAGGCCAAGTAATCACCGAGAATGAGACGAAAATGGCTCTATCGGTTTCATTTATCGATCGAGTGTACGAATACGAGTCAAAACAGGCTTTATTTCCGCCCGACGTCGCATAGTTAATGCCCGTTCGAATCGACCTCCAACACCTGGGGTAAATTCGGGTGATTTGTAGACTTAATTAGCTTAATTAATACTTATCTAATATGGACTGAATTTTAAGGGCTCATACGTGGAACGTCATTATATATCTGTGTCAGATATGATTACATTCTGTAGAAAAATGAAAGGTGTGAATAAGAAAAACCTTCAAATCCGTCCGAATACACCCTCGTTTACGGTACCTATATACCATTAAAAACAAATGTATCATGTATATTTGCATTCGAACCCTTCCATTTTTTCTGTATTTTGCGGGAGTTTATTCCATATTGTGTATAATTTAGACTAACCTAAAGTGACACATGTTTCATGACTGCACGCTCAGTATTTTACATTTACACTCCTCCATTTGCATTTTTCAACATATTCTGTAACAGCAACAACAACAACAACATCTTCCGACTTGTTCAGTACTGTCATCCAACAATATATACAAGAATTCTCCGACCTCCAATACTGATGTAGTTCCCAACAATATATACGAGTACTCACCCGCGGCACTCAGTTCATACCAACTAACATAAGAAAGAAAGCTAACAAAGTTAATAGCCACACCCTTCGAGCTCGTTGTTATTCCTGGTACAACGCGCCACAACGAGGTATAGTCATTATAACTTCTTAACCAAGAAGTCGTTCGAAATGTGGACGAAACCTTTCTGAGCGTTAACATTTTATTACCTTTCGAATAATATATTCCAGTCAGAAGTCAAGAAATGCTAGTAGATTAGTGCATTGTATTTCAATGTTCGATAGCTGCAAACTTTGATAATATAAAAATAATTCATTCGTCATGCAGGAAAAGCACACAAGAGATACGGAAAATATGTAATATATAGGCTTGTTTGGTATATTTGGCGATGTGACCTTGAATGGTTTGCTCGACTCCATTTGCCCGACTCCTATAAGCGTTGAATAAAATGAAAAAGTGTGTAAGCTTTGTGCTGACCATGACAGGAAATAATTCAGCTATTGATTGAAGTGAGGTTGCTGTCGCTAATCAGGGATGACTGTCCATTTTTTTTCGGCTGACAGTCCCTAGAGGCTTTTTCTATGTAATTATAGCCTCATCAATGTATATACCCAGACACTCTGGCTGTGATAGAAGTATTGGTAACCACAAATATGGCATACATGGCTATCAGGCAGCCTGCAGTTTTATAATATGAGAAAACAGTGTTAACTAGTGCTTCACTCAAGGAATCAGTAAACCGAGTGCTGTTGTTGTTGATGTTACAGAGTATTTTGAAAAATGCTAGAAAGCGTATGACTGCAAATCAACCCTTTGTATTTGCAGTGCATGCTTCATGGACGAGTTAGCAAATATAAAATACTGAGAGTGCAAGCATGTGTGATGAAAGTCGCTTGGATTTTCCATTATTGCTCTCAGCTGATATTTGAGTATATCGGATACATGTAACTGAGTTGGCTGTACATGAGTAAAATGGCAGTCGACTGGCTTACCAAAGTCATTTCAACGCTAAAACTTTCCTGGGAGGTATTCTGTTGATTCAGGAGGCAGACAACGAGGTGGTACCCCGGTGGAACCCGTGAAAGCAGTTCACACGGGCTATTGTTGGTAGTCAGTGAGAAAATATCGTGGCGAAAGCATCGACATGGTACTGTCGAAGGAAAGAACACACAGATTCGGGCCGTGTTTACTTGATCTCCATCTTCACATGCTGTAACCATGTCCCACATTTCAACCTATTTAGCCCTTGGGGTTCGAGTAGAGCCAAGTAGTGGAAGCCGGGAATTCTTTGAGGGTGCGGAGGAATGCCGAAGTTGGGAATCGAGAAGCAATCATTCCCCATTATAAACTGATTATTCATCATAACTCGAGTTATGACTTAGCCTGGACGGCTGCCGTTTCAGGCAGTCCCCGGAATTGATGCAGCTTGAAAATCAGTTTATTGTACATCAGCCACAGGCCTGATTGCTTGGACGGCCCCCACCCTCCGGCGGCTTCCTTCTCGGGCAATCTTATCTATATCTGCAGCCGGTAGGGAATAATGGTATGGACTCCTGATGAAATTATTATCCTGTGAATATGGAATCAGCTCCTGCTAAATACGGACTAAGAAAGATAACTGCGCAAAAATAGACGCCGACGATCGTATCGTTGCGTATCGTGTACAAAAAAAACATGTCATATACAGCGCTAAATTTTACTCCACTGCAGTTAATGCGACACTAAAGAAAACTCACTGTTCATGAATTACGAGTACATAACTTACCTCCCTCTACAAAAATACAGGGAACATTTCCTCCCGTAGTCTAATGCCACAAATCATTCTAGTTCACCGTACGGTCATTCTCTGTACCCGGGGAGAGCACCAGACAAAGTGAGCGTCAAAGTGCCAGCTATATCATCCCATTACAATTACTTCGTCAGTTCAGAGATAAGGCGCACATATAGATACATTTCGTAAAGCTACCATAAAATCCGGACAACCCTTTGCAAATGTTGCTGACGCTCTACCTTGACTCCTGCAACAGTCGCATGCCCTCTCTCGCTTGCAAAGTAAATTGAGAACGACAGCTGTTGTTGATGTATTTGCCCATTGTCATTTAATTTTTGGTTAGAATTGAATTTTGACTCAGTATAAAACACGACCCAGCGATCAAAACACCTAGATTGCCTTGCAATTTCTGGGTTATGAAAGACATCCCACTGATAAATTAGTGAACAACAAATACCTCTGATGAATGGATTTTAAACAATTTCTCATCTTTATTTTTGTTGTAATTTTGAGAAATTCTTTAAAATGCATTGTCAACTGTACCGTAAACTGGGCAAAGAGGTGTATTTGGACTGTGGGGTGAATCCGGACAAAATACCAAGAAAAGTACAAAAGCTCATTATTTTCATTTGCTATAAAACATACCTTGTTATTTCTTATAATATTTTCTTTTCTGGAAGGTAGGTTATCAAATGATCATCTCAGCCAGTTTTTGTCTGGAAATTTGAAAACTCAGTACACCTTTTTTCGTTTATTTCAATTTTTGCAAAACTTCTATTGGTGACGAAAGTTCAAAGCCCTGGCGATATATTGCCGGATACTTTCCAAAACACATACTAAATGGAGAATTAGTGAAGGGGGAAAAAAAATAAATAAAACAAGCATATTTTTTCAAAAAATGTAACTTTGGCTGAAATTTTCCCTGGCAAAGAGGTAAATTCGGACATGCTGAAAATAACCGATAAAAATATTTCCGTGGTGTCCATTCCGATTTGTTACCTGGAAAATGTCGATATCAGATGGTTATGCTCGAAAAAAAACCCACACAAATTTTACTAAATCTTGAATCCACATACCAAATTAAAGCCGATGATAACATTTCATGATACATGTAGCAAGAGTTATCTTCCTTTAGCCCATTTTTCGAATTTACTCCCGGCCAGGCCATAAAATCACCAGAAATGAGTCGAAAATTTATTTATCGCCCGGATGTACGAATGCGAGTCAAAACAGGCTTTATTTTCGCCTGACGTCGCATAATTAATGCTTGACCGAATTAAAACCTGGGGTGAATTCGGCCGATTTTTAGACAATTAGCTTTTATCCAACATGGACTAAATTTAAAGGGCTTTTACGTGGAGCGTCATTAAGTAACTGTGCCAGATATGATTAAATTATGTAGGAAAGCGAAATGTGTGGATGAGAAAACTATCAAATTCGTCCGAATAAACCCTTTATGGTACCGGTATGGTTACAAATCAAACGCTTTTCGTTTGCATGATAACCTTTCCTTTTTTCTGTATGTTGCAAGAGTTTATTCCTTATTGCGCACAATTTTGACTGGCCTAAAGTGACACATGTTACATGACTGCACGCTCAGTATTTATCATTCAATTACATTTTTCAAAATATTCTGTAACGGCAACAACAATAACACCATCTCTCGACTTGTTCAATACTGACCCTCAACAATATATACATGCATTTTCCGATCTCAAACACTGGTGTAGTTTCCAACAATATATACGAGTAACTTTTTACTCACCTGGGGCACTCAGTTCATACCAACAAACACAAGAAAGAAAGCTACAATGATAATAGCCACACCCTTCGTGCTCGTTGGTATTCGGTCGAGGATAGTTCCTATGCACTCCAATCAGGTGGCCTGTTATTTGTTATTTGTTGGACTTAGAATTTTTCCATGTTGTTGGGGCACTGTATTTACCCGTTCAACAATTTACGAGCTAGAAAAAACCTGTCCGAAAATAACGAAACTGGCACCGACGGGGATCGAACCCGCCATTCTTCGCTCCATAGTCAGGCATCTTACCCCTGAGCCACGGAAGCAGCTGGAAACAATCGTTGGATTTTTTTTATATACCTAACACAAACGTATACGAGATTGCAAGGGAGCGATCTTGCTACGAAGAACGAAGCGTTGGAGCCAGGTTGCGGGGTCAATCAGTCTCTCCCTCTCGCTTCACTCTCTCGCTCTATTGCATCGCTGTCTCGGAATCTCGCAGTCTCACTCTGTCGCTTCACTCTTCCGCAATTTCGAAACTCCGCCCAATGGAATTAAAGGCGAGGGAGCGAGTTTTCGAAACGGGATTATCCTTCTTCCATACATATTCGCCAATTTCCGATCTAATCGTTATGCACACAGCTATAATAAGTTCTAATTAGAAGATAATTTTCACCTAATTACGCGATATTTTTCTCCTAATTAGGAGATAATATGTCCTAATTAGGAGATAATTTTTTCCTGATTAGGAGATAAGAAGTCTTAATTAGGATATAATAAGTCCTAATTAGCAGATTTTATGTCTTTTTTCCACACTGGTACTAATACGCTTCCGTAGTCTCGCTCTGCCGCAATTTCGCAACTCCGCCCTATGGAATTAAAGGCGAGGGAGCGGGATTTCGAAATGGCTTTATCCTTCTTCCATACATATTCGCCAAATTCAGATCCAATCATTATGCACACAGCTATAATAAATCCTAATTAGGAGATAATAAGTCCACATTAGAAGACAATTTTCACCTAATTAGGAGATATTTTTCTCCTAATTAGGAGATGTCCTAATTATGAGGTAATTTTCTCTTAATAAGGATATAATAAGTCCTAATCAGGAGATAATTTTCACCTAATTAGGACATATTTTTCTCCTAATTAGGAGATAAGTCCTAATTATGAGGTCATTTTCTCTTAATTGGGAGATAATGAGTCCTAATTAGGAGATAATAAGTCCTAATTATGATAAAATAAGTCCGAATTAGGAGATATTATGTTCTAATTAGGAGATAAATCTCGGATTTTTTTTCCACACTGGCACTAATACGCTTCCGTAGGAATTGAACTTGATCTTGCGGAAATCGAATATGTTCGTTATTGGCCAATCCGACCACTGTTCGCGAAGTAAGGAACTTTCTAGTGCTCGGTACATATTATAAACGGTTTGTGCCAAACTTCGTCAAAATAACTGAACCGCTCCATAGGTTAACACGCGTGGACAGTAAGTCAAAAGTGGGCGTTTGGGGATCTGAAATATTGTTTGCGCCAAATTTCTGCAAAATAGCTGCTCTACCGGTTAACCCGGTGGACAGTAAGTCAAACGTCGGCGCTTGAGGATGTGAAAGATTGTCTGACTGAACCCGCCCATTCTGGCTTACCAGGAGTTTTGAGACAATGCATGAATATTTATTCTGCACACTGACGCGAGTGATATAGCTAGGTGCAGTTTTGTCACAGCGACAACCTGACGGATCAGAGCGTGTCATCGCGTATGGAAGTCGAACCTTACATTCCGAAGAGTTAAACTACTGTGCTACCCGAAGAGAAATGCTGACTCTGGTTTCTACATTGAGCATTTTCGGTACTACTTGTAAGGGAAAAATTTCCGAGTACGAACGGATCACATGGCCCTTAAATGGCTTCCATAGTTCCGGTAACCGACAGGACAAGATGCCAGGTGGTTGGAGAGACTTCAGGAATAAGAGTTTGTGATAGAGCATCGCCCTTGAGAAAACCATGGCAATGCAGATGCGCTCTCGCGAAGGCCCCGTAGAATGAAGCAACATGGTGACTGCCCATCCTGTGGTCAGGCGGAACGTCTGAGACGTGAAGGACGTGCCGCTTGTGACCCCGTTCAAGTTATACAACCGCAAAGAGTTTAGGAGTTTGAAAGCTCAGTCCGAAGATCCAGACACTTCCCCAGTATTTTAATATTTGAAGACACCCCATGTTAAACCAATGGTAGAAGAGTTTCAGCAGAGTAGTCGGTTCACCCGTTCCATTTCTGTTCAGTTTCAGTGCTCTACTACAAGTCTCCTTGTCTGTTAGGTGAACTATCGTTTGGTGATTCTAGAATCAATCAGATCAACTCGTCATTGGCATACCTCCATGGTGGCTACTCAGGTGCCCATCTTGGTGTGCAAAAAACTGATTCCAAAGTTGTCAACGGTTTTGGAGACCAGGTCTCAAATCAGCGATACTGCCAGTCCTGTCCAGGTTGTTAGATGTGTGAATAACCGCCTCGACAGGCTAAGGTATCACTACAGCCTATGACTTTTGTTCGCTCTAACCAGCGGATTCACGTCGATATTGTTGGACCACTACCACGTTCAAAGAAGGAACACTTGTACATTCTTGTCGCTCAAAACGCCTTAACTAAGAGGTCAGAGGCATGGCCCCTACTTAATCAGAAAGCAACGACATGCGCACGAACGTTAGTGAACGAGTGGATGACATTCTGAGAGGAGAACGAACTTTTGAGTCCTTAATACTCCACGAAATGCGCACACTCTTGGATGTGGCTAAAAGCAGAACAAGCGCCTAACGCCCTCGAGGTAACGGGCAGGTGGAGAACTTCAATAAGTCCCTGAAATCCATGCTGACAACAATGACTAGTGACAAAGGTACTGATTGGGATGAGCACCTTCCTGCCCGTTTCGTGGCATATAGACTGAGTCTTCAGCTTTCCACCCGGGAAACGCCATTCGCATTAATGTTCGGACGCGAGATGCGACTGCCTTTGGACATTATGATTGGAAAACCTGAGGATTCAGATGACATGTATCAGACCAACTTTACCGATAATCTTCAGCAGAAGCTCGAGTCAAGTTACAGGCGTGTTCGGTCTGAGCTCAGAAATGACGACGCCACTCTGAGTGTGGTACAAACAAACCTGGTGATGAAATGTGAATTCGTGACAGACACATTAAGCCAGGTCAACCTGCTAAATTTCACCAAAAATGGAAGGGACCATACCGGGTTCTTTAAAAAACCCGAATGAAGTAAACTTGAAGGTTGTCCCTGTTCGTGACCAGAAGCAGAAGGGTAAAATTGTACACTAAAATGACATGAAGTTATCATACTCGCGCCATACGATGGTAAATTCCAAGATCAACAAATTGGAGAAGAAAAAGACTTCTCGTACTGTGTCGCAGAAGTGTCATCAGCTACACATGTAGAGGCGGCTACGGATACTGATGAAGGTGAAGAAGTGCCAGTGTTTTGTGGACCCCAGACATCCACGAGGGGGGTTACTTCCCAGACCCTTCAACTACAGTGTGGTCAGGATGAACATGGTGCCCCGCTAGATCAAAACCCCGGGGAAGTCAGTGATACTTCAGGTGTCTTGTTTGTTCATCACTCGCACTGTGATAGTGATGGCGAACCTAGGACTAGATACAACCTACGGCCACGAGAGACTTTGGCCCGGCCAGCTTGGCATAATGAATAATTGTTTCTGTTTCAATGCACACTTGCGGAATCTCAGACAGAAGAAACGCGAGTGGATCCAAGTGGGTCAGAAGTTAAGGGAAACTTGTGTTTACTAATTCTCTGTGAATTTTGGACTCCCATTCCGAACAGCTAAGTCGTTAGAAAAAGCTCGGTTTGGCCAACTTTCCCTGGACAGTTGTATCAGACACTTGCCGTAAAATAACTGCAATAATTGATCTAAGTGAAAAAAGAAATTGTGGTAAAGCTGTGAATGGACGGTGAATTGAGAACATCAGTGACTTGAAGATTTAAATCTGCGGGTTTTAATCCAGTTAATGTTTTAATTGGCCTTTTTGGTCGAAAGTTAAAGTTATTTTAGATTTGTTTAGCTTCTTTAACGCTATCAATGACGTAAGTTGAAACCATAGGCCTATTAAATTTGAAACTCAGTGTTCAAACTGTTCTGCTGAAGATGGGCTTACGATCATACTTGTAAAGTCCGGTTTCGGGATTATTGAGTTCATATTGTAATACAACCCCGTTGTTGTGGGGAGTAAAATCGAGAAGTGAAAATTCAACCTGTAACCATCTCGGTCATCTATACGCGGCAAGACTGACCCTGGGATCGTGTGTATCCATTTTCAGCCTACTTTCGGCAACTGCACGAGGCAATTGCCAGAAATCAATACCATGTGAAGTCTGCCGACGTAACCCCAACGTCACTAACCATTTTCGAGTCATGTGATGTCCTATCTGCTCAAAATTACAGATCCACCACACCTCTTGGATGATGCGAAAGTTATTCATACCTATATATTTTGAAGCCCAGGCAATATCTGTCTCAGAAGTAGTATGAAAACCTGTAGTTTATCAGATTTTTTTAGATCGTGAAACATCATAGAATCAGCCAGTTGAGCTGACTAACGGTACACGATCGTCATATATCATAGAATCTGTCCGGTAAGCTGACTAACGGTACACCATCATGATATATCATAGAAACAGCCAGTTAAGCTGACTAACGGTATATCATCGTGATATATCATGGAGTCAATCAGTTAAGCTGACTAACGCTACACCATCGTGATATATCATAGAATCAGTCAGGTAAGCTGACTAACGCTACACCATCGTGATATATCATAGAATCAGTTAAGTATGCTGACTAACAGTACACCATCAGAATATATCATAGAATCAGTCAGTTATGTTGACTAACGGTACATCATCGTGATATATCATAGAATCAGCCAGTTAAGTTGACTAACGGTACACCATCGTAATATATCATAGAAACAGTCAGGTAAGCTGACTAACGGTACACCATGGTGATATATTATAGAGTCAGCCGAGTAAGCTGACTAACGGTACACGATAGTGATATATCATAGAATCTGTCCGGTAAGCTGAGTAACGGTACACCATCATGATATATCATAGAATCAGCCAGTTAAGCTGACTAACGGTATATCATCGGGATATATCATAGAATCAGTCACTGTGACGTCATCAAAGCGGCCATCTTGGATTTTTTTACATTTTCTGGTAGAGCTTGACCCAGGGGTATAGTGTAACAAGTTTCAGCTCCCTATCTCAAGCGGTAAGAAAAATAATTAGGGGGGGCCATTTCGGCCCCCCCAGCCCTGGACAGGTCCAAAAAGCCCAGGGCAGATAGGGTTAATACGCACTGACAACCGTCCTATATTTTACAGCAGAAACTTATTATTTTGCTAAATCATGTTTCTTCTTCCACATGCTTTTGCCCCACCAAACTCCCATGCTACATGAGAAGTATTAGTTTGCCTCATGTTACCTTTCTACATGAGAAGTATTATTTTTATCTCATGCTCTATTCCTGCATAGGATGTGTTAGATTTCCTCGTGTTCAGTTCTCTCATGAGAAATATGAGTTCCCTTTTTACGCGAGAAGTATCATTTTACCACAGTATTAGTTTATCTCATATTCCTTTTCTACATGCATGAGAGTATTCATGTGCCTCATGTCCAGTTCCTACATTAATATTATTAGTTTGCCTCATGTCCAGTTCCTACATGAGAAGTATCAGTTCGCCTCACGATCCCTTTCCATGTGAGAAGTGTTAGCTTACCTCACGTCCAATTCTACATGGGAGGTATAAGTTGGCTTGTGTTCTTTTTCTACTTGAAAGTATTAAGTTTCTCTCATATTCTCTCCCTACATGAGAAGTGTTCGCTACATTGAGAAGTGTTTATCTTACCTCATATTCTCCTTCTACATGAGAAGTGTTAGCTTACCTCATATTTCCCTTCTACATGAGAAGTGTTACTTACCTCACATTCTTTTCCTACATGAGAAGTGTTAGCTTACCTCATGTTCAGTTCCGACATGAGAGGTATTAGTTTGCCTCATGTCCAGTTCCTACATGAGATGTATTAGTTTGCCTCGTGATCCCTTTCTACATGAGAAGTATTTAGTTTGTCTCATGATCCATTTCCATATGAGAAGTGTTAGCTTACCTCATATTCTTTTCCTACATGAGAAGTGTTAGCTTACCTCATGTTCAGTTCCTACATGAGCAGTGTTATTCTGCCTCATGTTCTCATTAAAACAAGATTATTTAGTTGCTCCGTGCCTCCTCTTTTACACGAGCAGAACCAAATTTTCTCATGATCTTCTACATGTATGTGCTCTTCAATTTGAGAAGTATGTGTTTGCCTTGACATGTTACCTTTTTACATGAACAGTATTAGTTGTCTTATTGTCTTAAGGGTCAATTTGCCTGACACCCTGGCTATGCTACTACAATGTCATGAATTTGGCACTTGGATTTGTGGCGCACAATCGTATACTGCTTAAGTTAATTTGAGAGAAAGTGCGCCCACATATCTCTTAACATGAATAGTTTGCATCTTCGGAATTTAGCTGTGTGATATCACACTATAGCATTTCTTGTTAATCGCGGTATATCTTATGATTATCAGCTGCTTACTTCAACTGTTACTGCTCTTGTTTTGTTTAATTTTGATCATTTATTACCTTATCATGGGCCGGAAACGCAAAACAACCCCGTCCTAGGTAGTGCCCACAGTCCTGATGAAAAAAACGAGGTCTCGCAGGTCTACGTCCCAATCAAGGGTGACGCAACCCGTGTCATCAACTGACCCTGATCCATCGACAAGTGACCCTGGTCCATCGCTTACAGACCCTGGCCTCATTCACCGATGCCCCTCTGCGAAGGAAGTTGCGGCGGAGGTGATAAGGATTCTGGACGCAAGACAAACAAATCCAATTGTAACAGCGCCAGTGGTGCCCATCACGCCATCACCCCCATCACCACCAGTAACAGACACAGCAATGTGCAGGGATGGCCTTGGTCTGGGAAGTGGTGCAGCGAGTCAACTTCTGGGTAAGCCAGATGGGGAAACATCACTCAATTGTGGGGCGGTCACAGACCCTGAGGAACAATTTCGTTTAAATCTTGTTTCTTCAAGCATGCCTTTAGGCTTTAACATTAATGCCAAGACTAGAACCAAAATCCACAACAGTGAGTATGTTGATTTTGGGTCTCTCCTGAATCCTAGTGAGGAAGATACATACATAAAACTGTCCGCCAGTGGTTCCAGAGTTAGCATTTCCTCTCAAAACAAAAAGCATTATGTAAACAATATCTCCCAGTGGTGTCATGCATATGACATCTATATGACCATATATTGTGAGAAATATCCCGATCACATTTCAGGCATGATTAAATATGGCAACAGTATACGTCTCATCAACCAGCAGTTTAACTTTCGATCTGCCAAGTTCTATGATGAAAATTTTAGGAGACTGCGAGTTCTGGAACGTCTGGAATTGGGGAAAGTGCATGACGAACTGTGGCGACAGTTCACGCCTCACATTCTTTTCCTACATGAGAAGTGTTAGCTTACCTCATATTCAGTTCCGACATGAGAGGTATTAGTTTGCCTCATGTCCAGTTCCTACATGAGATGTATTAGTTTGCCTCATGATCCCTTTCTACATGAGAAGTATTTAGCTTGCCTCATGATCCATTTCCATATGAGAAGTGTTAGCTTACCTCATATTCTTTTCCTACATGAGAAGTGTTAGCTTACCTCATGTTCAGTTCCTACATGAGCAGTGTTATTCTGCCTCATGTTCTCATTAAAACAAGATTATTTAGTTGCTCCGTGCCTCCTCTTTTACACGAGCAGAACCAAATTTTCTCATGATCTTCTATCTGCTTTTCAATTTGAGAAGTATGTGTTTGCCTTGACATGTTACCTTTTTACATGAACAGTATTAGTTGTCTTATTGCCTTAAGGGTCAATTTGCCTGACACCCTGGCTATGCTACTACGATGTCAAGAATTTGGCACTTGGATTTGTGGCGCACAATCGTATACTGCTTAAGTTAATTTGAGAGAAAGTGCGCCCACATATCTGTTAACATGAATAGTTTGCATCTTCGGAATTTAGCTGTGTGATATCACACTATAGCATTTCTTGTTAATCGCGGTATATCTTATGATTATCAGCTGCTTATTTCAACTGTTACTGCTCTTGTTTTGTTTAATTTTGATCATTTAGTACCTTATCATGGGCCGGAAACACAAAACAACCCCGTCCCAGGTAGTGCCCACAGTCCTGATGAAAAAAACGAGGTCTCGCAGGCCTACGTCCCAATCAAGGATGACGCAACCCGTGTCATCAACTGACCCTGATCCATCGACAAGTGATCCTGGTCCATCGCTTACAGACCCTGGCCTCATTCACCGATGCCCCTCTGCGACGGAAGTTGCGGCGGAGGTGATAAGGATTCTGGACGCAAGACAAACAAATCCAATTGTAACAGCGCCAGTGGTGCCCATCACGCCATCACCCCCATCACCACCAGTAACAGACACAGCAATGTGCAGGGATGGCCTTGGTCTGGGAAGTGGTGCAGCGAGTCAACTTCTGGGTAAGCCAGATGGGGAAACATCACTCAATTGTGGGGAGGGCACAGACCCTGAGGAACAATTTCGTTTAAATCTTGTTTCTTCAAGCATGCCTTTAGGCTTTAACATTAATGCCAAGACTAGAACCAAAATCCACAACAGTGAGTATGTTGATTTTGGGTCTCTCCTGAATCCTAGTGAGGAAGATACATACATAAAACTGTCCGCCAGTGGTTCCAGAGTTAGCATTTCCTCTCAA